>JAVJIF010012315.1:0-129045 GCA_038442645.1 Agave tequilana
CCTACAATCTAATTACAGTTACGACGTTTGTTTGGACCGTAATTTCGTAAAAGACTTACGCAACTCAACTATCACTCACTTGCAACTCAATTACCACTCACTTACAGTTCAGTTACAGTTAATTTTTGTGGTCATGCAAATTTTATTATTTTTTTATGTTAATAATAAAGTTTTTTAATATTTAGCATTTTTAATGTTTATTTGCAATATTAAAACTTTTTTAAATCACCAATAGTAATTTTGTTGTTAACTTTTTCACTTACGACTTACACGTTACGACAACCAAACACCGCAAAATATAATACATTTTCCCACATACAACTTTAGAAACACCGTAAAACTTACATGCATGTAACTCATTTACAACTGTAAAAGACTTTACCAATTACGACTTACGAATTACGGTCCATTACGAAAACCAAACAGACTAGTCAAAATGTTTTTTGCATTGTAGTAAGGGGAGAGATTTTTGTCAGGCTGCTTTTTATTTATCTATTTTAAATTATATTTGAATGTTTGTAATTGTTAATGACTTTTTAATGGGGATACGGATACGAAGTCTATACCCAACCGTTTTGCTTAAAAAGCACAAAGAATGTGTGTGCGAGTGAAAAAAAAATAAAAAAATAGATCTCAAGTTCACAATAATACTATTAAAATTAAACAATCTAGTGGACAAGGATAAAGATTATATACATTGAGTTATCGCATGTAATCTGGGACCTAACATCTGAATCCGAATTTTGATTTAAACTTTCACTTTGTATCATGTCTTTGTTTTGAAAAAAATCCAAATAATATTCGGTCCCAAATGGATAGGATAAATCGATATCTATATCAGCAAGAGAATGTGGATTCAATTTGTATAATCCAAATCTGTTTGCATCCCTAATTGCATGTAGACCTTGTAGCCTTCTTACCAATTGTGCAAGTTATTCGAGGAGGGTGAGGAGTTCGAGGACAGAGTGAGGTGGACGTTTGTCGTTAGAGTGGAAAATGACAGTCGGGACAGTCTGATCTCAGTATCATTTCTTAGCGGCTACGTCGGCATAACGTCTGCTTATTAGCGTTGGAGGAGAAGCGTGGAGTGAGTGTTTGGGGGAGTACGACGGATCGGATGATCGGAAATTATGAATCGCTTGTAAGGTTGTTTAGACGCCTGGTTGCAATCGGAAAACGTTGTCAAGAGGTCTGAAAGCACAATAACCTTCTGTTGGAGTTTTTCCCTTTTTTTCCGGTGGACAATTTATATTTTACATATTTGTTCCCAAAGTTCCCTCAATTTTGGGATTTGTTTTGTTAAGTACTTTTTAATGAAGCGCCTAGGGTTTTCTTGACCTCACAGTATTTTTCTTAAAAAAATTGTGCAAGTTATTTAACATAGAACTTAGAACCTGAACAATATGATTGGATTTGAATCATGCCTAATGCATTACAAATGCAGAAGAACTATGTTAGAACTAATGTATGGATGTTGGCTTTTTTGTACTCGTGTTTCTTTATATTCTCTCTGATGAAACAGAATGGAGTTTTTCTCCACCTATTATACAGGGGGAAAAAAAAAAAAAATCTAATATGTGGCTGATACTAATAGTCACTGCAATGCAATTTTGCATGGACACAGTGCAAATTAAAGTGATACTTTTTTTTTGAGGAGAATTAAAGTGAAATTTTGATCATTTTTTGGAGGGAGGGTTAAAGTGATAATTTTGATGATGATATTCTTTGGCTTGGGCTTTATGTAAGTGAGAAATTAAATTTGCAGGAATCGGAGTAGAGTACTTTGGGGAGAAGATGGGGATTGAAGCCGTGGAAAGCATGTCCTTCCTCCAAGATTACAAGAGTGTGCTCAATTCAAAGCCCATTGAAGAGTCCTTGGTTAGAACCTAAACTTCTCACCTTAATTATAATTAGCATGTAGTTAGTATGATTGGCATATATTGTAATTTGTAATAAATAGACTTAGAGTCGTTCTGGAAGGATTTGAGGCCGAATCTTTTCACTCAATACAAAACAATATCCGAATGCAAGATCCACTTCGTTGAATTTGATTTACATTATTTCAATTAAGTAAAAATAAAAAATCATGTATTTTGAATATATTTTGCTCTTCCATCAAGTACGCGCAAAATGCACGATCAAAATAGTGAGTTGGTTAGTTTAACGGTGCATAATATTTGAAATCTAATAAAAATTAGTGTGTGAGAGCTTTTTAAGTGTTAGATCATCGTGAAAAAGATAATTTGTATGTTTAAAGATGTAAATCTATGCAATATGTTATTTTCGGCCGTTCATTTTGTGCCTACTTGATGGATGGAGAAAAAAGTATTCAAAATACATGAATTTTTATTTTTAATTACTTGAAATAACGTAGATAAACTTCAATGTTATGGGTCTTGCATTCGGATATTGTACTGTTATATTTATGTACATAAACTTCAACAGTATGGATCTTGCATTCAGATATTATAGAATTGTATTTGAGTGGAAAAGATTCGGCCTCGAATTCTTCTAAAATAACACAAGTCTATCTCAATTTGTAAGCCTCTATTTTAATAAGAGAGGGATTTTCACCCATTGAGTTAGTTAGAGGCATACTGCATTTTTATAATCTCATCGCTACATTAGATAAACGCGTAAGATTCCTAAGCCCATGCAATTACATGTCTCATATGAAATGAAATTTTATATAAAAATTAAAATTTTTAATTCTATTTGATTTATAAAGAAATATATATTGAAAAAGATTATTGCTTCATTTTATTACTAATGACAGTGTTCTTAATAGATTTCTCAATGTCATCTTTCTTAAATTTCATTTTGTTGCAGATGATGTCTTAGGTCTTGTTACACGTCTTTTCTATTATAAAGTAGCATATAAATTTGCAAATTCTAAATAAATTCTCTCTCTCTCTTATTTTCTTTAATAATTTTTTTCCTTTGTTATTTTTGTGTGAATAAAACATGGCCTTCTGTAAAGCAAATGGCCAATCCCTCGTAAATTCATCATGGAACCAAGGGTTTGTCCCTTTTGACATATGGGACCCACTGCCACGTTGGCTACACGTGTTCAATAAAAGGTGTGCATTTGGGTGTTTTGTTTGGATACTTTAATACAGCCGTGGACCCGAGAGACTTGCGTAGATCTATACGGGCAAATACATACACTGACATGTGCTTTTCTATTCAATGTATGTACATTTCTCACGTGTCAGAAAATTAAAGTATGGTACAAACACAAGAAAATTTTTTTGCTCACCGCTTCGCGACGAGCCGTTGATTTGGGTAGGCCCCCACCGGGTGGGTGGGACCCACCATGAGCATTTAGCGGTGAGGAAAAAAACTTTCCAAAGACAATGGGAAAAGAGAGATGGTTCCACCACCTCTTTTGGTTGGCAAGTACAAATATTTTATTTTATTTTAAATTATTTGTTTTTCCCCCCTTAGAATTTAGAGAAATTTAATTTCATCAAGGAGACTCCAAATCTTGGTGCTCGGTGATCTGTCTTTCCATTTATAGTTTTTTTTTTTAATTTTTATTTTAGAATTCCATCTTGGATTCTCAATCTATTGCAATGAGTAAAATGTGATGAATCATTTAAAGTGTAATTTGCAAAAATTTAAATTAGCAATTGATGTAACGGATAAATATTATTTTGAGAATGACATTAATTCTAGAAGCATAATGTTAGATTCCAATGGGCTAATTTTTTATGAGCTTTTTGTTTTCACCAACATGACCTCAAACATAACATTAATTGTCAAAGAATATTCCAAACTGACATTCCAACAAACTTTAGGCAAGTGATCACCAAAAGACAAGTAGACAAGAGCATTGGTTATAAATTTTGTTGATTTAGAATATATTTAATTACTATTTAATTATTACTTTACAACATGTTTCAGATCTTCTATGATGTGTGCATGATGCACACGCATAATGCAAAGTTCCCCATAGTTTCTTGACTACAAATATGGATGAAGCTTTGAAGATGATGTAGAATTGACATTTGATTCTTAACATTTGAACAATTTTCATTTAAAATGGTTTGAAAACCATGTGAAATTTAATAAATAATAAATTCAAATTTAAAAAATGAAAAAAAAATTCAGTAATCATATGGGGTAAAATGTCTAGGCATTTCTAACGTATTCTACTCGAAGTATTCTTTTCATTAAAATCAGTCTTAATAGAAAATATGGGGTGATGCTGATCAATTTTGTAAATATCAAAATAGATTAGTGTCCCCTACTCCACTTATTGACTAGATATTCATATTAGTTTGATGGAAAATAAATTTCAACTGAATACAATACACATACTAACCATGTGCATAAGAGAAGAAATATTATGCAAATAAGTTCAATTTGAGGGGAAAAAATATTTGTGAATCATTTTAATTAGAAAAAAACTACTAAACATTCTCATAAATCATGGTTTTTTTTCCTTTAATGAAATACTGATCAATTGTACAGCGATTAACTCTAATAATGATAACATTAACAATTGAAAATTAGTTCCATCATGGGAAGGCCATGGAGAAATCAGTGGAATGTACTTCTCTATGTTCATTTCCCACGTGGCAAGAAATTGTAAAAATTAAAGAGAGATGCCAAATTTGGCATGGAGCCAGCGGAGGGATTCTCTCATCTTTTTGTGGGTTACAGGCATAATACATAATCAAAGACTTCCAAATCTTGATGCTAATTGATCTGGCTTACTACAAATAGTACTGTGACAATTATCAAATTATCAGCTGGACAGATCTATCTCTAATTGGAAAGAAAGAGATCTGATGAATATAAAACAGTCTTCATTACTCGGATATTTAAATTCTCAAGCTAAAATCTTTATTTAATTATGAAATAAAATACGTGGATCCAACTCAGTTCACCAGCCCAACACTTCAAAAACCCAAAACTTACATCTTAAAAAAAAAAAAAAAAAAAAAAGCAAAGAATAAGGGTTTTTTTTATACGATTATTAATAAAATCGGGTGACCCGTGTGCTTTTTCTCTTGTCTGTTTGGTTAAGGGTGGAAATGAGGAAGTGAAGAAGTGAGAAAGTGGTAATAGTTTCCTTTAGAACTTGGGAATTAGTTAGTAAGTTTTCCACTGTTTGGATATTGTTGGGAAGTATGGTTTGAAACATGTTATGTCTTTTTCGGTGTTGGATGATAATGTGGAAGTGGATATGAAAAAGTTGACCACAAAATAATATTAAAATAAAAATTAATTAAGAAAATAAAAAATAGACTGTAATTAGAATGCAAGTGAGACTTACATTAATTGTTGTGTGTTACAACTTATTACAAATGAGATTTACATGACCACAAAATTAACTGGAACACTCTGAAAATAAGGAAATGATTGTGTAAAAGAGAAAAGAGAAAAAGAAAAGAGATTTTCTTATTTTTTTTTCCGACATTTGGATAGATAAGAAAGTGAGCAATTATACTTCCCTGTTCTCTTACTTCCGTCCACTTCCTTGCAACCAAACATGTCCTAAAGAAAAGGCTTGTATTTATATATATATAAATAGATCAAAATAATGTATACACAAATTTTTCTTGAGAAATGAATTGGTTTTCCTGTATTCACTCTAAATTCAAGAGGGATAATTTCTTTATTAATATTAGTGATATACTTTTAACTTGAAACCTTCTTGTCACGAGTCACATGTCTCACTGATTTTTAAGTTCTTCGAGACATATTTTAAACATATTTTTTATATTAAGCAATACATTATTTTAATAATGTTTATACAGGCTAATTTTGCGCAATGGGAGCCAGGCCATGGTCGTTTCGGATTCCGTCACCCATGGAAGCAATATTTGAAAATTGGAGCTTTGAGTCGGCAGTGTGCATGCTCCATGGAGGTTCTCCAAAACTTCATCATCACGTCAACCAAAACCAAGGTAGGCTTTTGACCATTTTCCTAACCATCTTCAAGAGTCTATAATAAAATTCTAAAGGGTTTTTAGGATCTAGGCTTTTGACAATATTAGTCTCCAACAATATGAAGATATCTCGACATTAATCCTTTACTATTTATTTCGTCCAAGTCTAATAAGTAATTATGATAAAAATCTAATTAGAATGTTAAATTATAAATTAGTTCAGAACTTCGGAGTCGCATAAAGTGAGAAAGTGATGTAGGAAGCCAAGGCGGCAACAACAGTAAGATTTGCATTAGTTGACTAATCATCAAGATTAGTCGACTAACTTTCTCAGTAGTTGACTAATCAGTGTCAGTAGTCGACAAATTCTGGTCACAGAGAGTTAGTTAATTTTTGGGCTTCTCATTAGTCGACTAACCATAGCCATTATTCGACTAATTCTGTCGCCAACTCTGTATCCAATTCTGTTTAGGATTTTATTTTTGGGTCCAATTTGGATTTCAATTGTTTCGTTTTTTCTTATTTATTTATAGTTTCCTAGTTACCTTAAACTTCTATTTTTAAAGCCTATTTAAGGCACTTGTATCTTTGTTTTTAGAGGCAACTTTTATCAAATTTTCAATTAATAGAATTAAGTTTCCCTTTTCAATTGTTCGTGATTCGAGTTGTTTTCTTTTGCTAGTGAATTCGAGTTGTTTTCCTCATGAATTCGAGTTTTATCCTATCTAAAGGTATCATTTAGGGTCATCGGCGCTAGAACGAGATCTAACTGGTATTTTCGCTTCTTTATCTGCGTCAAGTGATATCAGAGCTACTTTTCGACAATGACGAGAGACGACGATGGTTTACAACGCCTTTCCATAAAGGTAAGCATTGTTGAAAGGAATATCAGCACTATGAAATCTACCTTAGATCTTGTGGTCCAAGAACTCAAGAAGTTTCCTCAAAATTGTTGACCGAAGTCTAGTCAATTGTACGTATCGAAGTGGACATGATTGTCAATTGAATCAAGTTCTACAACAACAACCTCCACCACATTAACCACCACCTTATCGACCACCACCACATCATCCACCACCAAAATGTCCTCTACGAAATCTCCAATATGAAAATCTCTCCGATGAGAAAGAATTGAACTATCTCTTCTATCAAGAAGATGACTTTGAAGGTGCCTATGAAAATGAAAAGATGGAATATGGGCGCAGAAGAAGATTCACTACTCCTAATCGTAGCAAGAGAGGTGGATTTTCTTATCCTAATCATGATAGAGAAAGAGAGTATTCAAATCTTAATGAATATAGGATGAAGATTGAGATTTTTTTTTTTAGTGAGAACTTTGATTGTGAATCAATCTTGGACTGAGTTTATGAAGTAGAGAAGTTCTTTGACATGGCATATGTTCCCAAGGAAAAGCATATCAAGTTCGTTGCATACAAGCTCAAGGGAGGAGCCGCCACATGGTGGGACGAACTACACATCTCAAGAAGGCATCAAGGCAAGCCACTTGTGATGACATGGAGGCGCATGAAACAACTCCTTCAAGGTAGATTCCTTTCACCTGATTATCAACAAGTCTTTTACAATCAATTTGAACAATAACAACATAGTTCAAGAATTGTTGCTACCTACACGGAGGAGTTCTATCGATTATCATCATGATGCGATCTATCCATGACGGAGGAGCAACAAGCGGTAAAGTACATTAGCGGTCTAAAGTACTCCATCCAAGAACGCGTGATCCTTCACGATGTGTTCTACGTTGATAAAGCCTACAACAAAACAGTAAAGATTGAAAGGTTACAAAGGAGAACTCCACTTTCCAAGCCTCTACCCCCAATTGAGGAGACAACAATCGAAGCTCCCGCAGCCCCAATCACGACAACAATCCCTGTTGCAAAAGCCAAGGAGAATCCCTACACCAAGCCTGGTATAGCAAGTGTTACAGGTTTGGAGAGCATGACAATTTAGCAACATGTGTCATATAGAGGTTGCTATGCAACCAAAAGACCCCCGACACTACGCATCGATATTAAACCTTTTATTCGAGGTGTTCAATTAAGAGCAAAATATGCAATCTCATCATTGACAATAGAAGTTGTGAGAATATCATTTTTAGAGTATTGGTGGACTATTCGAAGTTAGAGATGGAACCACATTCTCAGTCTTACACTATTGGTTGGATCAAGAAAGGCCTCTCTATCAAGGTAATATATATTTGTCGTGTTCCTATTTTAATTGACAAATTTTATCATGATTTCGTTACTTGTGATATTGTCTATATGGATAAGTATCATTTTTTTTTTGAGGAGACCATGGCAATACGATATTGATGCAACCCATAGAGGCAAGTGGAACATATATGTGTTCACTTGGAAGGATAAAAGAATCACCATGAAGCTTAGACCACCTAGTCTAAAGTCTACAAAAGAAGAGAAGCCAAAATTCATATCCATATGCAATCGAAGCGAATTCTTTGTGGAATCGAAGAAAACAAAGTAGAGCTCTGCTCTAATGGTCAATGAAGAGGTTGTTTCCTCTACTGAAATATTTGAGGAGATAAAGTTGGAACATGAGGGAGAGCTTAAGCCACTTTAGCAACTAGTGTAACTATTCTTCATGATTTCGAAGATTCTTTCATGCAGAAGGAGAGTGCTCAAGATGCAAGCTTTCAATTTTTCAATTTCATATCACCTACATTTGGTACATGGGCACAACATATGCATGATCCATCATTGACCTACAACTATAAGGAGATGTATGACTTAACTTACAAGTAGAAAAGATTCAAATTTTCTAAGGTGATGCCCTTTATTTCATGTAACATGGTGTTTAATATGGTGTGCCAAGTTTTATCATCACACTTTGAAAGCTCTTCGAGGCAGATCTAGATTTTGGGATCACACTTTTTCTCAGGTAGAGTTTGCTTAAGATGATATCGTTCATAGTTCAGTTGATCGAAACTCGAGAATGAATTCTTTTGAAAAGGTAGGGACTGATATTGGAAGCCAAAGCAACATCAGTAATATTTGCATTACTCGACAAATCATCAAGATTAGACGACTAACCTTTCAGTAGTCGACTAATAAGTGCCAGTAGTTGACTAACTCTCGTCAACAGAGAGTTGGTTACTTTTTGGGCTTCTCATTAGTCGACTGATCCTACCCATTAGTCGACTAATTCTATCGCCGACTCTATATCTGATTTTATTTTCAGGTCCAAATTGGATTCCAATTTGTTTCATTTTTCTTTATGCCTCCTAATTAGGTTAGACTTCTACTTTTAAAGCCTATTTAATGTCATTGTTTTTTTATTTTTAGACCAAACTTTTATCAATTTTTCAATCAATAGAATTGAGTTTCACTTTTCAATTACTCATGGATTCGAGTTGTTCTCTTTTACTCGTGAATTCGAGCTGTCTTACTCGTGAATTCGAGTTTTATCCTACCTAAAAGTATCTTTTAGGTGCATTGACCTTAGAACGAGATCTAACTGGCATCTTCGTCTCTTTGACTGCGTCAGAACGAGTCAACTAAATTACATTAAACAAAAATTTTAGAAGAAAAATTCTTTGTAGGAAGAGAAATACAAGAAACATGAACCAATAAAAGAAGAAAAAAAAAAGAAAGCAAGAAGGCTGTTGGGTAACTTAGGTTAACAGTGGTATATGAAAAAGAGGTAACAAGGTAAAAATATTAAAATAATTAAAGAGTAATAGAATATTTCTTACTTTGGGATAAATTTTTTAGATAAAAGGACATATATGAAAACACTAGAGGGGGGGTGAATAGGTGTAAATGCTAATCTAACAATCTTTTTAAAACAAGTATGAATGAATGATGCAACGATCACTCAAAACAAGACTAAGAGCCGAATACCCGGTGAAGGGCTCTGAACTCCTTCCTCGTGATTCCTCTAGATATGAGTTTGAGGTGCGTATTGCAATCTTATTGTATGAGTAATGATCGACAATGTAGCAAGAAATGAATTTGAAGCAATAATGAAATGCACACAAGATATATCACAAGGTATGAAAGAATAGCAATATCACAAGCAAGAAAGTAAGACAATAGAGAGCAAAGAGAAAATCAATCGCAAACACAAAGTATTTATTTCGAGGTTCGAGCCACCGCTCTACTCCCCGCCTTCACCGCCGTGAAGGGTTTTCACTATCCACCGAGGACTTTACAAGGTCCACCGAAGACCGGAGTACCGAACTCCACCACTTACAAACCTCTACCGAAGAGGTATCTCAATAAGAACAAGAAGAAGGAACAAGTAGCCAAGTGATCACCAAAAGGATCACAAACTTCTTACAACTTTCTCTTTACAACTTCCTTATAGAATGAGGATGGGATTTTTAGCTCTAGAAGTGTAGTGAGAAAAACAAACTCAGTTGTAAATGAAACTTGCTTGAGAACACAACTGAAAAACAATAGCCAAGAATGTAAGAGAGAATTGAGAGCTTTGAAACTTTTTCTTTCTTTTGAAAACTTGTAAACTAGGGATTTTTCTTGGTAATTTTACAAGAGACCAATCCCCTCTATTTATAGGGAGAGGAAGGGATTAAAACACATTTAAATTAAGTTTATTTGATCAGAAAATAACCCCCAAAAAGTCAGAAAAATCCTGCCATAAAACAGGGTGAAAATCAGAATTCAGATTTTCACCAAAGAGGAAAGAGCCATTGGCAGCTGGCAGGCTTGTCGGTCGACCGGTCCGGTCGACCGGCAGCCCTGTTGGCAGCTAGCCGTTGGGCTCGGGTCGACCGGCCGGTTGACCGTCCGCAAAGGGCAAACACAGTTTTGTACTAACGGTCGACCGCTCGGTCGACCGACAAAAAACAGAGAGCAAGCTGTTTTAGGTCGGTCGACCGACAGACGTGCACAAGCGTGCACGTCCTGGACACAGGTCTCGGTCGACCGGCCTGGCCTGGAATAGAGCCGGCTGACCGATCCGGTCGACTGCCAGGCCTGAAACAGTTTATAAAATGGGAATTTTTCTGGACTTAGGAAAATTTTCAAAATAATTTTGTAGGGATATATGGCTAAGTATCATGCTGAAAAAATAGATATACATGATATAAACAAGATATAAAATTTGTAAAACTTTGTGTCATGTATATTTCTCAAGGCATGAACTTAAAACAAATACCAAAACGAAAACTGTATTTTGAAAAGTGTGTGTGTGTGTTTGAGCCAACTAGACACAACCTCATTCTTTAACAAACTAATTCTTACATAGATTCTAGGTGACTACAAAGTCTTCAAGTTGGCTTCTTCATATGATCTTGCAAAGCTTGATCCTTGAACCCGAAATGAGCCGACTTGAGTCAAGACAACCTTCCTTTAGGGAAGAAAACTCTATGAATCTTTAGAACCCTAAAACACACTTAAACAATAAACATGATTAGTACAAATAACTATATATGTTTTGGAATCATCAAAACTCAATAAAACGGGCGATTGTAACCTTGGGCCAACAATATACCGAGTAAGTGATATTACTATTTTATATTATCAGGAACTAATATTCAAATAAGAGATCTGTTAGAGACTTAGATCAAACCCAATTCTAAAATTAATTGAGATATAAATGCTTAAAACATGACAAACAAAATCTTATAGTGTTCTTTAATGTCGGGCTCCACTTCTTTATCACTTGAGTCACAGCTCATGAGTGACTTCGTTTGTGATTTTAAGGGCGTGTTTGGTAAGTTGCAAAACGTTTGCAAAATGCAAAAAGTTTTGCAACTTTACATTTAAAGTTGTTTGGTTTCGTTTGCAAAATGCAAAATGCAAAACACTTTTGCAGCTCTTCTTTTCCCACTTGCAGTTGCTACAGTTAAATTTGTGGTCATGTAACTGTCACTTGTAGTATACTTACAGTTCAAAACAGTTACTTGATAATCAATATATAATTAAATATTATTAAATATTTAATATTTTAATAGTGTTCAATTTTTATTTAATTATTTAATTATTTTATATTTTTAATCTTTAACTTTTTTATTGTTTTAATATTTAATATTTTATTATTTATTAATACTTATTCCATTTTTTATTATTTTATTTAGAGTTAATATTTTATTAATATAACAGTATTATACTTTAATATAAAATTACTATATATTTAATTATTTATTTTTAATATAAAAATAAATTTATTAATATCATAATATATTTTATTATTATATTAATATTTTATTTAGTTAATATTGTAATAATAATTCAGTATAATAATACTATAATGATAATTTATTATTAAATTATAATTATATTTTACTTTATTAATTTTATATTTCTATAATATTACAATAATATTATAATAAAATTTATATTATAATAATTTTCAAGTATTTTTAATATTATAATATTATAACTATATTTTATTATTGTTGTAACATTTTTTAATATTATATTTTATTAGTATTCTTAAATTTTATTAATGTTCTTTAGATTTTTTTTTAATTTTATATTATTTATTTCGTTAATATTTTAGTAATATTTTACTATTTATACTAATATTTTATTAATATTATTGTTATAAATAAAATATTAAGATTATTAATTTTTTATCTCAAATTTATTAATACAATTTAATTTGCAATAGTAGATTTAATTTAATAATATTTATAATATTTAAATCACTGCTACAGTTAATTTTGTGGTCAACTTTTCCACTTACACTTTTACATTACCAACCAAACACCGAAAACACAATATACTTTACCATTTACACTTTTACTTTATCAACCAAACACCGTAAAACACAATATACTTCTCCATTTACACTTAACTTTATCTACCAAACACCGTAAAACACAATATATTTTCTCTGCAAGTTCACTTTTTCCATTCTCATTTTACGACTTACGACTTGCGACGTTTTGCAACGAAACAAACAGGCCCTAAGTCATTGAGGAGACTCGGTCGCAAGAAAATCATATATGTGCTAAAGTTCTTATTTTTCGCCTTTTCTTTTTGACTATAAATTGCTAAAGTTCTTAAGTAAAGCAGAGAAAATTTCTTTTCCCTTGTACTGACTAAAACTTATAAATTTTTTTTTATCACAAGTTACATGTCTTACTAATTCCTTTGAAGGACCTCTTCTTTGAGCTCTCTTTGGCTAACAACAGAACATCCACTTGACAAACAGGCTACCACTGAACTAGAACTCGGCATGAAGATCAGGTCGGCGTGCATGGACATGAGCATCGATTCCGGCAACACCTTAAGAGAACTAGCCTCAGAGATCCACACAATGACCATGTCATCAACAACCAATGCTCACATTGACGCTGCCATTGCTGCCACCATCAAGCTGAAGGTTGCCCTCTCCGAGGAGGCGACAGCGGTTCCTGCGGTTCTTGAATCGGCAATCGCTGCGTCCCTGCTTGCCGACATTGTTCAGTTTGTCCATCTGATCGCCATCTCCACGCAGGAGCTCGCAAGGCTCGCGCATTTCAAGAGCTTGGAACCGATTCACAGAGCGACGGTGAAGGCAGTGGACAGGGAGGGGCCTGGGCCTGAAGTGGTCATTGTGATAGAGGAATGATATTAGCAAGAAATCAATTGTTTATGCTGGATGCAATTAATTATTTTGAGGGATTTGGGCAAAGTAATCACCCGGATGCATGCAGTAACAGAAAAAATAATTAATTATACTGCAGAGAGACATTGATTTTGAGTCATTCTAAATTTCATAATTTCTTTTCTTCAATTTTCCTGTTAATTTCTTGGTAGTGGTGTTGATGCATAGCCGATCTTGAAGTCATGATGAGAATTGATGGATAATTTTTTATAAATTTTACACACTAAGTTTTTCTTTTTTTAGAGAAATATGTACCTCATGTTAGATTTTATAAATCGAGCTCCCCTCTTCCACCAAAAAAAAAAGGAAGAGAAAAAGAAAAAAGAAAAATGAAGAAGAAAATTTTCATAGATCTCAGACCTGATCTGTGACTAAGATCTGTCCAAGAGAGTCTTCAAATGACAATTGTGATATATTTTTCTCATTTTATAATCCATTTTGCAATAAAACGAGAAATTTTATTTTCATCAATAGATTGTACCCACTCAACTGAAAAGTAGAGGGGGCTAAAAACAAGCTATGGTCTATCCAGGGGCCTGAATATAAATTTCCTAAAGAATGTGAGAAAACCTTCTCCTTAATGTGCTCTATTTTATGTGTAGTCCAAACACCCACACTTGACCTTCAGCCAATCTTTCTCTCTCCAAGAAGCACACATTTACATGGATTTTCCTGCTTGGCATTATTTGATTGGGGAGGAAACATGTGGTGGTTTGAATAGCCTCCCACACTGAATCTAGCTGTCACATACACAAACATATCATGCATGCATGCTCCCTATTCCTGGAATATTATATGATATAATCCCTTTGGGCTTTCATATGCCCATCCTCCATCCTTCACACTATTGTACAACATATATACCACCCCAAGAATCTCTCACCACCACTCAGGCACTCACCATCAATTAGGAGAGAAGAAGAGAACATACATACAAGAGGAAATTTCTCTCTCTTCTCCTCACTATATATATCTCACTTGTTAGTTTCTCTCTTGTGCCATTAATGGAGGCTAAAGCAGAAAGCAATGTGATCATGAGGTGTAGTTGGCCAAGCCTTGCATTGAATGTGGCTGGATCCTTCAAAATGTTGAGGAAGATTGGTGAAGATGACCCAAGAAGAGTAGTCCATTCCCTCAAAGTTGGGCTAGCACTGACGCTGGTATCCACATTCTACTACATCAATCCCATCTTCAAGGGCTTTGGCGATTCGGCCATCTGGGCTGTCCTCACTGTTGTGCTCGTCATGGAATTCTCCGTTGGTAGGTTAAAATTTCTGAGTAATATGGTTATGTAACTGCAATATGATGTAATATATTGAAGACGGAGCTAATCATATCGCAAATGTGCTTACATCAGGTGCGGCGCTGTTGAAGGGCCTGAATAGAATTTGTGGAACGCTTGTTGCAGGAGCACTGGGAGTGGGGGTTCATCACATAGCAAGGCTCTTCGGAAAGAAAGAAGAGCCAGTAGTTTTGGGAATTTTCGTCTTCTTAATTGGTAAGATAAGAGAACTTATTGTGTACATATGTATATGTTAGCTATTCATTATATATAGCTTATACTGATCAATATCTTGCACAATATTGCCAGCAATTGGAGCAACATTCGCGAGGTTCATACCAGAGCTGAAAGCGCGATACGACTATGGGATGATGATATTCATACTGACATTCTGCCTTGTCACAGTGTCGAGCTTTCGAGATGAGAAAATTATAGTGATGGCTCAAGAGAGGCTCACCACCATTGCCATTGGAGTGGCCATCTCATTCTTCACCACCACCTTGGTGTTCCCTATTTGGGCTGGAGAGGACCTTCATAGGCTTCAAGTAGACAATTTGGAAAAGCTTGCAAAATTCTTGCAAGGTAAATATGTAAGCAATACTATAATAAAGATACATATTAGCCTGTATATTATGTTAAACCTTAATCTATTGGAATGCATAACGTTCAATGCGTATATGTAACATATTCTTGCAGGGTTAGGAGCCGAGTATTTTGGAGAGAAGTGTGATGGCCAGAGTGTAGAGGGCAAATCTTTTCTCCAAGGCTACAAGAGTGTGCTCAATTCAAAGACTATGGAAGACACCTTGGTAAGCAATTAATTTTGCTAAACTAATGAATTCATCACAACAACTTCTCATGCAAGAAGATGCATGCAATCATGTAAGATTTTTCGCGTAATTGATAAAAGCTACATTTTCAGGCTAATTTCGCAAGGTGGGAGCCACGTCATGGCCATTTCAGATTTCGTCACCCCTGGGATCAGTACCTTAAAATCGGAGCTCAGAGTCGCCGGTGTGCTTATCTTATGGTGGCCCTTGACACCTACATCACCAAAATTGAATTCAAGGTGCATATTTCCCTGAATTTTATTAAAACTTAAAATCAATATAATGTTACAAAGATTTTAATGTTTTTATCTCCTGATCTGCAGGCAAAAGTTGAATCAGAGTTCCACAACAAAATACAAGAGGCATGCAGGGAGTTGAGCTTAGAATCTGGAAAGGGACTGGCTGAACTTGCTTCTGCAACCCGTTCGATGAAATTGCCTGCTGCTGCTAACCACCACATTGCCGCTGCCAGCACAGCAGCAGAGCAACTGAAGAAGTCCTTTTCTGACAGTTGCGCCGCCAAGGAAATACTACATGTGGCAGCCATTATTTCCCTTCTGTTAGAGATTGAAGGATGCACGCAGCAGATTCTGGCCTCTGTTGAAGAGCTTGCTCAGCTCGCACACTTCAAAAGCCCTGAAGTAGCTTATAAACCCGTTGTTGTGCCCGTATCTGATGCTGAATGTCCTCATGTTGCCATTGAGGTGAAGGAGTGATATATATTGAGAATATTCATAACCAATTTCAGTGTTGTAACATCTGACAACTAACAAGAGGATCAGTAACTGTAAATTATAATTATTGTAATATTCACTTATGATGGCAAGTGTGCATGACACGAAATTTATTTGTTCATACTGATCGTAGAGAAACAGATTCTTGACCCTTTTAGGCTCTCACAACCTCTCAACAAAAAAGAAGAAGAAGAAGAAGAAGAAGAAGAACAACAACATCCGGGTTGGGTTCTTTTAAGGATTTGAATGTTAATTAGACCTTGTCAACAACATCCGAATTGATTAATCATCTGATCGGTCATCCTATCTACTAAAACTTGCTTTCTCTTGCAACATAACATTGTTTTCCTCCTTTCACTCTCCTTTCACTCGAACATCTTCCACATATATCTCATTGGTTCTTTTGGATATCTCTATCTTGAAAAAGGATTAGTTCGGTTGATCAAAGGAAATATAATTGGCTGATTTAGATTGTTGTTTAACATGGAAGCAATTATCAAAAGAGTTGGTCCTTGTGAATCATGATATGGTTAACTTATTCCTATCAAGATTTTCCTTCTTTTGTTGAACCCTTTTATCTTTTCAATTTTCACTGCAACAAAATAGCACCAAACCCGCAATTGTCATAATTATCGCAATAGACATAAACAGTAATAGCCATTTATTTGTCTCTAAATAGAAAAAAATTAAAATTATGAATATGTCTATTGGGCCTCTATAGAAAAATGACCAGAATACCACATATATATTTATCGTGACTCCAAATAGAAAATTACTCGTTGGCTACTTCTAATTAACAATTTGTTGTATTTTACCTTGCTTTCTTGGTTATCTTTCTAATCTGCAACACCATAAATTCAGCGGAACCAAAAGAGAAACTAGATTCTGAATTATTTTGGTGTGCTGAATTATTTTGGTGTGCATCAATGCCAATATTTCTACCTCACAATATCAAATACTAACAAAACTAGAGTGTTCTACTTCTAGAAGACAAGCAGAAGAGGCCCTCTTGCATCATTGTTTCCTGTTTCCCAAAAAGATTCTCCATTGTTGGCCTATCAAACATTCTTTCTGTAGGAAGAGAGAGGTATGACAACGATCAGCAACCATCAGAGCCAAAGACGAAGACAATATGTGACCAACAGCAGTTAACGGTCGACCGTGCCGGTCGACTGGTGTGCACCAACGTGCACAGGCAATAACGGTCGACCGCCTGGTCGACCGCAGCAGAAGGACGGTCGACCGCACGGTCGACCGACTAACAAGGCTTTGCTCTCGGGTTGGAACGGTCGACCGCTCGGTCGACCAGGACTTGGGTCGGTCGACCGGCTGGTCGACCGACAGACGGATCCTTTCAGATTTTGAAATTCTTTTCTGAATTGGAAACGAGTCCAATTGAGGTTTTCAAATCTTCTGGGTCTCCTTGGCTATAAATAAAAGGGCAGAGTCCTCTTCATATGTATGCATGAAATTGTATTGATTATTGAATCAATAAAGCTCTCTCTTCCTTGCCCCGAGGACGTAGGCAAATTGCCGAACCTCGTTAAATCTTGTGTTTTGCTTTCTTCCTATTGTTTCCTTATTCTTGTCATTGGGTGGTACTTCTCTACTGCATCTGTGACTGAAGGGTTTCTCATTGATTGTTGATCTGCGCACAACAATTGGTATCATAGCATCTCAGGTTCGTAGTGGGATCATCTGGTGATTCCAAGAGCATCAGTTGTTGTTTGGCAGAGATCGTGTGTCGATCTCGAAACGGCGTTGGGACTGTTTGTTGGATCGTGTATCGATCTCAAAACAGCGCGTGGATTGCTCGAGGAATCAATTCAAGGAGTAGATCGTTTCGAAACTCTACTAGGGTTTCGCGTGGAAGGTAAAGATCCTATCTTTATCAAATTTATTTTATCTAACTTCATTTGTTTCTGCATTGCTTTGAGGATCCAGTCAAGAAGATGGCTGGAGAAAGTACATCGACGGAGAAATATATGAATCATTATCCGCTGAGGATTGATATAGTGAAATTCAATGGCACGAACAACTTCGGTATGTGGAGATGGGAGGTGATATGCACTGACGACATCAAATCTCGAAGACACTCTATGGTTGGAGAAGAAGCGAAACTCAACCACTGAAGAAGATTGGGATAAAATGAACCGAACGTGTGGCTTAATCAGGTCTTATTTGACACAAGACATTAAGTATCATGTGTTGCACGAAACATCTGCGAGGCAGTTGTGAGAGATCTTAGAGAAAAAGTATCTAACTAAAAGCATTGATAAGGCTGCAGCTAAATAGTAAGCTTTATAGTTTTCAGATGAAGAGAGGATACTCAAGTGTCGGCTGCTCTTGCTAACTATGAAACGAGGAGGCAAGACAGATTATCTTCTCATGCGAGCACATCAGCAGAGGCATTGACAGTAAGAGGCAGAGGTTCATACAGGAAGGGCAAAGGTGATCGTGAGAGATCGAAGTCCAGGCCAGGTTTCAGAGATCTGAAAAAGAACCAGTGTGCCTTCTGCAAATAATTTAGGCACTGAAAAGTTGATTGTTCAAAAGCCAAAGGTAAAAAGAAGGAGTCAAAGACTGAGGCAAATCTTGCACGATTGGTCAGTACTCAAGCCAGTACTTCACAGGCAAGTGGATCAGACTCGGACTCATCAATATTCTCTTTCTCTGTTACTATTTCTATCATTGCCTACTCAGGAGATACTGAGTGGATATTAGATACTGGTGCTACCTATCATGTGTGTCCGAATTGTTGGCCCAAAGGCCCATCACTCTAGTTTTGATGATGATCAACTCATGTAGTTATGTTTACTAATGATCTTGTGTTTAATTAGTGACAGATTTATGATCAAGATCTTAGTAGGTGCATAGCTTCAATAAAGGATTTGAAGTCAAGTTTTGGAGCTTGCACGGTGTTTGGACCAAGTCAAGAAGGCTTCAAGTGAAGACTTGAGTCTAGGTTTGTTTTTGTAAGATTTTGTTTTAGATAAAATGTAAAGGATAGAGTAGTTGGTGGATTGCTCAAGTATATTCACACACACACTCTTGATAGTTTTGTTTTATAAAAGATTTTCAATTTTAGAAAATACATGTTTTGTTTTGGTATTCTAAGTTTACATGATTTTGGTTAAAGACTATATAAATCATGTTTAGTGCATAATGTCAAAAACATAGATATTTCACCATGTTTGTGTAGTGGATCATATCCATACACACTATGCTTTAAAAGTTGTTTAAATATCTTGTTTTTGTATTTGGAGATGTTTTGAAAAAACAAGTTTTAGAAAAATAAGTTTTGAAAAATACTGTTTTTAGTTTGAGCCATATTTTCTAAGTTACAAAAATAGTTCAAAACATTTGTAACATGCCTTGATTTTGTGCAAGCATGTTTGTTTATCAAAGTATAACATCAAAACTATTTTTGTATATTTTTCAGTATTTTATGAGATTTTAAGTGAGCCAAAAAGACCAAGTTTTAAATCCCATAACTGTTTTCTGACCTGGCTTCAGCCGGTCGACCGACCCGGTCGACCGACGTGCACAGACATGCACGCCAGTTCTGCAGGATGGCCGGCCGACCGACCCGGTCGACCGTCCAGAGAGCTCTGCTCTTTGGAAAGGCCCCGGACGGCCGGGCGGCCGACCGGACAGAGAGATTGCTCTCTGTATCCTGGCTCGGTCGACCGCCCGGTCGATCGTTGGCTCAAACGGTCTGAAATATGACCGTTGGCCGGCCGACCGGACGGTCGACCGTTAGGCCTGACAGACCCCAACGGCTAGTTTTTCTTAGCCTATATATTTAGGGGTTTGGTCATTGTTTTAAAACAAGATTTTAGGAGAGCTTTGGGCCAGTTTTTCTTATCCTTTTAAAAGAGTTTTCTCCACATATTTGTGAGCAAATATTTCCTATCTAAAGGGAAGATTTTATCAAGAGTGTTTAAAGTGATTCTTTGAGTTTTTCTCCACCTTTCTCATCCTAGTTTTTCTCACACTACACTTGAGCATCCATTGATTATTCATTCTGTAGGAGTGTTGTAGTGAGAGCTTTTATTGGTGATCAAAGTGTTTAGATCACCAAGAGATTTCATTCTTGTACTTTGAGGAAACGGGCAAGTGTGCTCGTGGTGGTTTAGAGTTCGGTTGTGAACTCTTGGTTTGAGGTGCGGCCTCGGCAAGCTTGTGGGGCTTGCGTGTGTACGGGACTAGGGAGTCCGAGGGATTGTAGGTGTTGCGGCACAAAGGAGAGATCCATTGGGATCGAGCATAATGGAAATCCTTCGTGTGTCGAAGGCAGGGATGTAGAGCAAGTGTACTTGAACCTCGAAACAAATCCCTTGTGTTTGCGATTGCTCACTCTCTCTCTCTCTCTATCTCCTTGTTTATATCTTGCAATCAATTATTGTGTTAATCTTTATATGCTTGATATACTTGTGTGCTCTTATTGATATACATGCTTGGGACTGTTTGCTAACACTTGTATTCAACCAAGAGAGCCAACGCGGCACCTCAACCCTTATCTAGGGGAATCTAGAGGAGTTTGTCCAGAGCCCTTCACGGGGAATTCGGCAACACTCTTGTGTTATACGTGGTGTTTAGTGTAAGAGTTTAGTTTAGGTCATAATTGTTTTTAATTCCGCATTATTTGGCATCAAGTGACCATTAGGTTAGCCATCACCTATTCACCCCCCCTCTAGGTGAACTTACAATTGGTATCAGAGCTTGGTACTCTGATTTGGGTCTTACAACCTAGAGTTAAAGATCCTCATTTTAGGTTAATCACATATTTTGTACACACACCATGGATTTCATGTCACCACCCACTTTTGACATTCTTAACATCCAAATTTGGAAGGTTAAGATGTTCTTGTACCTCAAGGCCCTAGGCATTCATGTTTACCTTGCCATCACTGATGATTCATATTGTTTAAATGGCAAGAATTTTGAGGCTAATGCAAAAGCCCTTTATGCTTTGAAGAGTACCCTAAATGATGATTATTTATTTAGGGTATCTAACATTGATTCGGCTTTTGTAGCATGAAACATCATCACCTCCCTTGGCGAAAAAGATCTATATTATGCGGGAAGCGATTCGGATGTTGGAAGCGACACCTCCAACATGTGCTATATGGTCCAAGGGGATAACCCCCTTGAGGTAACCACCGAATCCGAGGTAGATGAAGATAACAACATGTCATATGATGAGCTCACTTCATTTTGTCAAATACTAATTGAAAAATATGACATGCTTAAGAAAGATAATAAAAATTTGAAGAAGAAATTTGATTGCATGCTTAATGAAAAAGATTCTTTTAAAAATAATATTGCATGTTTAGAAAAAGAAAATGAGAATTTGAAAAATGAAAATGTTTCCTTGATGTCCAAATTAAATGATCTTTGTGAAGGAAACACTAGTTTGAAAAATGAAATTATTTTGTTGAAAACAAAAGAAAATTGTTTTGCAAGAAAATAACTCTTTAAAAAGAAAATTTGTTGAAAAAGAAAAAGAAAATGTCTTTCAAAAGAAAAAGAAAAATGATTCTTTATCTCACCATGCTTTATATACCACCACTAGTGAGATTAATGTTTTGAAAAATAAAATGGATTGTTTGAGCTCAACTTTGAGTTCTTGTGCTTTTAATCATTCTAAGTTGGAGTCTATGTTTTCAAAGAAACAAACTCCACATATTCATGCACATCATCATCATACTTATGTTGCACGTCATGATCACACTCACACGCATAAGCATTCTAAGGTGTACACTTGTACACATTGTGACCGCAAAGGCCATTTAGCAAAGTTTTGTTTTGATAAGTTGCATCATATAAATTTTGCTAATAAGAAAAATTTTTGGGCTCTTTACAAAGCTAACCCTCAAGGACCCAAGAAAAAATGGGTACCAAAACCCCCACCATGTGTTTTTGATGTAGGTGAGGGCTCTCACAAGACGTGAGAGATTTGATACCTTGATGGTGGATGCAAATGTACTTGATGGACACATATATAGATGCATCGCTATCAAGGAGTTTTGGTGGGACAACCACCATGTTTGGAGTTTTGGAACATAGTTCCTTAGTTGGTAACTATTTCTAAACTCCTAATTTATTTACATGCTTTTATTTTCATAATATCATATTGCATGTTCTTGTTTTATGTGTTTTTGTGCTTCATGTGGTAAATACTAGTTTAAATGTAGTTTTTATCAAAACTTGTATTTATACATGTACAAATAGTGAGAACAAATTGATTCATATATGTTTGCACTTCATGCTCATTTGTACCCACTATATGCACATATATAGGTTAGTTTTGATGATTTCCCCATTTATACTTGTTCTGCCTATTTTCATGTTTTACTTCATGTATATGTAATTTTTATTCAAATCTAATAAATATACATGTATACCCGTGAGTCTCTTGCCTTCATGCAAATACTTTTAATAGACTCTTTTATGTTTGGGATATGTATGTGTATTGTTAGTTTTGAATAAATCATACATATACCATGAAGATTAGTGTTTTAATGAAAAATGATTTTCCATTATTAAAATGTGACTTATGATCTTTTTGAGCTTAAATGACTATTTTCATAAAAATGCTATTTACATGATCTTTTAACACTCACATCTTCATTTATTATTTCATGACTTAGTTTCATGATCATTTTGAGTTTTATAGACAATGAGTGATTAAATCTTTATGTACTTAGTTATGTTTTATGAAAAACATATGATTTATTATTTTTTGAAGGATCTTTAACTAGTTTTTCAAAAATCAATGTATACTAGTTATTTATTCTTCAAATTAGTAGTTTATGAGATATACACATGATCCTATTATTTCAATTGGTATCATTGAATCGTTTCAATTGGTATCAATTTGACTCTATTTTTGTATATACTCATATTTTGTTTTCTTATATATATGTATCAATTTCAATTGGTATACTCATTTTTTATACATATATATGATTTGTTTTGTGCTTGAGCTAAAATTGATTTACATTTTTAAAGCACAAAGTTGGTTTATGCTAAGCTTAATTCAAATCTTATTTTTCAAGCTTATGCATTTGTTTGGTATCAATATGGTTGATCATTACTTTACTATTGATCACTATTTTACAATTGATCATTTTCAAAATTGATATCAAAATTCAAAATTTATTTTATTGAGAGAATTCAAAATTTTGTTTGATAAGAAAAATTCAAAATTTTTGATTTATATTGCCTATATGCAAGGAGAGCTTCACATCTCTTCTACATATAGATTCATGTTGAGTGTATCTTGTATTGAGGAGCTTGACAACTCTTCTTTATGTGATACACGTGTGTAGGGGGAGCTTCACATCTCCTCTTATGCATTGCATATTATGTGTTATGTGAGTTAGGGCTTGTCATCCCTTCTTCATGTAATGCATATATGTAGGGAAGTTAACTTAGCGTCTTCCTCTTCATGAATGTATATCGCATATAAATCTTTATTGATTGATTTATGTTTACCCCTCTATTGATTCTTTGTTTAGGACAAAAAGGGGGAGAAATTTATTTTGTTTTACTTTAACCCCTTTATTGATAAGTGACAAAAAGGGGGAGAAGTATTTGGGTTTATATGCATGTTTGAGAAAGATTTATGTTTATGCATATATGTTCTGTTTTTGCAAATAGGAGAAAAAGAATTTGATATGTTTTATCTCCATACATTTGCAACATATTTATGAGCTTCATTGTCATATATTATTGTTTATTTGGTATGCATGAGTTAAGGGGGAGCTTCTTTGAAGCTTTACTTTAATCCATGCATATATAACTTCATGAGTTTTGTCATCATCAAAAAGGGGGAGATTGTTGGCCCAAAGGCCCATCACTCTAGTTTTGATGATGATCAACTCATGTAGTTATGTTTACTAATGATCTTGTGTTTAATTAGTGACAGATTTATGATCAAGATCTTAGTAGGTGCATAGCTTCAACAAAGGATTTGAAGTCAAGTTTTGGAGCTTGCACGGTGTTTGGACCAAGTCAAGAAGGCTTCAAGTGAAGACTTGAGTCTAGGTTTGTTTTTGTAAGATTTTGTTTTAGATAAAATGTAAAGGATAGAGTAGTTGGTGGATTGCTCAAGTATATACACACACACACTCTTGATAGTTTTGTTTTATAAAAGATTTTCAATTTTAGAAAATACATGTTTTGTTTTGGTATTCTAAGTTTACATGGTTTTGGTTAAAGACTATATAAATCATGTTTAGTGCATAATGTCAAAAACATAGATATTTCACCATGTTTGTGTAGTGGATCATATCCATACACACTATGCTTTAAAAGTTGTTTAAATATCTTGTTTTTGTATTTGGAGATGTTTTGAAAAAACAAGTTTTAGAAAAACAAGTTTTGGAAAATACTGTTTTTAGTTTGAGCCATATTTTCCAAGTTACAAAAATAGTTCAAAACATTTGTAACATGCCTTGATTTTGTGCAAGCATGTTTGTTTATCAAAGTATAACATCAAAACTATTTTTGTATATTTTTCAGTATTTTATGGGATTTTAAGTGAGCCAAAAAGATCAAGTTTTAAATGCCATAACTGTTTTCTGACCTGGCTTCAGCCGGTCGACCGACCCGGTCGACCGACGTGCACAGACGTGCACGCCAGTTCTGCAGGATGGCCGGTCGACCGACCCGGTCGACCGTCCAGAGAGCTCTGCTCTCTGGAAAGGCCTCGGACGGCCGGGAGGCCGACCGGACAGAGAGATTGCTCTCTGTATCCTGGCTCGGTCGACCGCCCGGTCGACCGTTGGCTCAAACGGTCTGAAATATGACCGTTGGCCGGCCGACCGGACGGTCGACCGTTAGGCCTGACAGACCCCAACGGCTAGTTTTTCTTAGCCTATATATTTGGGGGTTTGGTCATTGTTTTAAAACAAGATTTTAGGAGAGCTTTGGGCCAGTTTTTCTTATCCTTTTAAAAGAGTTTTCTCCACATATTTGTGAGCAAATATTTCCTATCTAAAGGGAAGATTTTATCAAGAGTGTTTAAAGTGATTCTTTGAGTTTTCCTCCACCTTTCTCATCCTAGTTTTTCTCACACTACACTTGAGCATCCATTGATTATTCATTCTGTAGGAGTGTTGTAGTGAGAGCTTTTATTGGTGATCAAAGTGTTTAGATCACCAAGAGATTTCATTCTTGTACTTTGAGGAAACGGGCAAGTGTGCTCGTGGTGGTTTAGAGTTCGGTTGTGAACTCTTGGTTTGAGGTGCGGCCTCGGCAAGCTTGTGGGGCTTGCGTGTGTACGGGACTAGGGAGTCCGAGGGATTGTAGGTGTTGCGGCACCAAGGAGAGATCCATTGGGATCGAGCATAGTGAAAATCCTTCGTGTGTCGAAGGCGGGGTTGTAGAGCAAGTGTGCTTGAATTTCGAAACAAATCCCTTGTGTTTGCGATTGCTCACTCTCTCTCTCTCTCTATCTACTTGTTTATATCTTGCATTCAATTATTGTGTTAATCTTTATATGCTTGATATACTTGTGTGCTCTTATTGATATACATGCTCGGGACTGTTTGCTAACACTTGTATTCAACCAAGAGAGCCAACGCGGCACCTCAACCCTTATCTAGGGGAATCTAGAGGAGTTTGTCCAGATTGAAAAACACCTAGAGGGGGGGTGAATAGGTGTAAGTGCTAATCTAGTGAACTAAATGCGCTAAATGCGGAAGCTTAAAACAATTCTTGCAACACACTTAATACAACGCACAAGTGTAACCGAATTCCCCGTGAAGGGCTCTGGACTAACTCCTCTTGATTCCCCTAAATATGGGTTGAGGTGCTATGTGAAGCTCTTGTGGTTAAGTACAAGTGAGGCACACACAAACAACCAAGCATATACAAGATATAGCAATATGAAATATGCAAGGTACAATGCAAGCAATGTATGATATGAATAATGAATGATGCTTTGCACAAATGTAAAGAGAGAGAGTTAGAGAGACAAGTGGATCAAACGCTAACAACAAGATATGTTTCGAGGTTAGAGCCCCTAGCTCTACATCCCCGCCCACACCACCGTGTAGGATTTTCAATCCACTATCTCCCACCGAGGGAACCTCCACCGAGGAGGATTTGTTACAAAACTAGGAGTACCGAACTCCTCTCTCAAACACCGCCTCACAACCGAGGGGTAGGCTCATAGCCAAACAACAACCAACACCTCTACCGAAGAGGGTTTACAAACCAAACTCCACCTCTCACTAGAGGGAGCAAACCACAAGCCTCAACCTCTACCAAAGAGGGAGCAAACACCAACCCAATACAACAACCTCAACCTCTACCAAAGAGGGAGCAACTCAAGAAATCAAGGGTTTACAACAAGTAGTATATCTCAACCACAAACCTCTTTCCTTTTTCCACAAATAAAGATCCTAAATAGATTAGGATAGAAGATAGCTCAAGTGTGGAAAACTAAGTGTTTTGATCAAAGAGAACTCTTGGGAAAACACCAAAAATGATATAGAGATTTTTGCTCAAAAACAATTCCCAAAACCTAGTTTCTTTGAAATAAACAAAACACTTAAAAACAAATAGAATGAATCTTTTTGCTCTTTAAACACTTTTTAAAACTTGTTTTTAAAACCAGAGAATGGGAGAAAATCAGCTCTAAAAATCTTGGCCAAAATCCCAAAGAAATGGGGTTTATATAGGCCCATCAGAAAACTAGCCGTTAGGCTGATCTGGCAGCCTGACAGGCTAACGGTCGGCCGGCCCGGCCGACCGCCAACGGTCAGAAATGTGACCGTTGGGGCAACCCGGTCGACCGCCCGGTCGACCCAAATAAACAGAGAGCACTGCTCTCAGGTTCGGTCGGCCGCCCGGCCGACCGTCCCTGTGTCTGCCAAACGTGCACAGGCTTGTGCACGTCGGTCGACCCCAAGGGTCGACCGGCCTCTGGTGCGGTCGACCCGTGCGGTCGGCCGACCTGGCCTGTCAGCCACTGTTCTGGGACAGAAACACATGTTAAAAATATTTTTAGAAAATCTTTTATCTCTTTTAAAATTACCATAAAAATTGTTTTATCATTTTACTTTGATAAACACACTTGTGATAAAAATTTCAAGACATATATCAACATATTCAATCATTTTTGTGTCTTGCAAGTTTTATCAAAAACCAACACTTGTATTTTTATCAAACTTGATTTTTCAATACATGAATAGGAAAGTCAAAATAAGCTTGTTTAAAAGTTAAGCATGCATGTATAGAATGAAACAACTATACATATATCAATTAAACTTGTTTTGATCAACTATTCATGAAAACCAAAAACCAAACATAAAACGTGTGTGTTAAGTGCACTTGAGCATATCAACTATACTAAGCTTTACAAATGGATCTAAACACACTATCTAAACTATGGATACCTAAGTCTTCTTGACGATCTCCATCTTCAAGTAGACCCGATCTAAAACTCCATCCATGGGCTAGGCAATGTGTGATCTTGAAGCTTGAGCCCTGGAATCACTTGTGAAGCTTCTAAACTCCTTGTAGAAGCTAATCACCAACTAATATCTTGCTAATAGATCTGAAACTTAAATTCACAAGAATATTAGTAAACATAACTTCATGAGTTGATCATCATCAAAACTAGAGTGGAAGGCCTTTGGGCCAACACAGAGCCCTTCACGGGGAATTCGGCAACACTCTTGTGTTATACGTGGTGTTTAGTGTAAGAGTTTAGTTTAGGTCATAATTGTTTTTAATTCCGCATTATTTGGCATCAAGTGACCATTAGGTTAGCCATCACCTATTCACCCCCCCTCTAGGTGAACTTACACGAATAGGGATTGATTTTCTAGCTTTGAGAAGCTAGATGGTTGTTCAGTTGTTATGGGAGATGATCATCCATGTACCATGGAAGGTGTAGGAACAACCAGTTCAAGATGTTTGATGGGATGATACAAGAATTGAAGGAAGTGAGGTATGTACCTCAACTTAAGAGAAACCTTATCTCTATTGGAGTTTTGGAGACATTGGGTCTTGTGGTATCAATAAAGGATGGAGTCCTCAAGATGACCAAAGGCTCAATGGTGGTTCTGAAGGCCGTCTGTCAGAATAATCTTTACTATTTGAAGGGTAGTACTGTCACAGGCAAGTGACGACTTCCACTGATTCAGATGATGACTCAACCAGGCTATGACATATGAGGTTAGGACACACATGCGACAAGTCTTTACAAGCTCTTGCAAAATAAGGATTATTGAAAGGTGTCAGAACCTGCAAGCTGAAATTTTATGAACATTGTGTCATCGGAAAGAAGACCAAGGTGAAATTCGGCACAACAATTCATTGCACCAAGGGTTTTCTGGATTATGTTCACATCGATATTTGGGGACCTACCAAGACTGCATCAATTGGAGGTAACCACTATTTTGTGACTTTTATTGATGATTATTCTAGGCGATGTTGGGTATATACCATGAAGCACAAAGGGAAAGTCCTAGAATTATTTGTGGAGTGGAAAAGGAATTTGGAGAGAAGTACGGGAGGGAAAATCAAGATCCTCCGTTCAGATAATGGAGGAGAATATAAGTCTGATCCTTTCCTTAAGCTATGTCGTGATGAGGATATAGAAAGGCACTTCACAGTGAGGGAAACACCGCAACAGAACGGGATAGCAGAAAGGATGAATAATGCCTTACTAGAGAAGGTCCGTTGTATGTTATCGAATGCCAGATTATCGAAGAATTTTGGGCTGAGGTGTTAGCATATACTTGCTATCTTGTCAACAGGTTGCCTTCATCTGCGATTGGAGGTAAAACTCCTCTAGAGGTTTGGTTTAAAAAACTGCTCCTGATTATGATTCGCTAAGGGTATTTGGTTATCCAGCCTACTATCATGTTAAAGAAGATAAGTTAGACCCAAGAGCGAAGAAGAGATTGTTCATAGGATTCAAGAAAGGAATAGAAGGCTAAAAAATCTGGAATCCTAAGGATAATAAATATATTTTCAGCAGAGATGTCACATTTGATGAGGCTTCAATATTGAAGCCTATAATCTCTCAGCAGGTGGAGATTGTCAAGACCATAGAAGTATCGCAACAGGTGGAGAATGATGCTAATTCACCATCTCTAGAAAGTTCAGTATCCTTGAGGATCATGCCTAAGGTGACACAAGGTAATGATCAAGTAGCCGAGGTAGATGCTGATGATGTAGAGGATCAAGAACAGATCATGGGTAATGTTCCTGAATTCAGTGCAGTTAGAAGACCAAGAAGGAATATGCGTAAACTAAGTTGGCTCACTACAGATATGGTTGTCGCCTATGCTCTTCCGGTCGTTGAAGAGGCAATTCCGTCTACATACGGGGAAGCTGAAATTAGTTCAGAATCAAAGATGTGAAAAGATGCCATGGAAGAAGAGATGAATTCTCTATACAAAAATGACACTTAGGAACTCACAGAGTTGCCCAAAGGAAAGAAGGCAATTGGCTGAAGTGGGTATACGCAAAAAAACATGGATCTCTAAAAGAAGATATTGTACGCTATAAAGCCAGATTGGTGGCAAAAGGCTACGCACAAAGAGAAGGAATTGACTACAATGAGGTATTTTCTCCTGTTGTAAAGCATTCTTCAATTCGCATCTTACTGGCTCTGGTAGCACAGTACGACTTGGATCTTGATCAACTCGATGTAAAGACCGCTTTTCTCCAAGGCGATCTGGATGAAGAGATCTATATGTCTCAGCTGACGGGGTTCAAAACTGAGGAAAAGAAAACATGGTGTGCAAGCTGAAGAAATCGCTGTATGGATTAAAATAATCTCCTAGACAATGGTACAAGCGTTACAACAGCTTCATCAGAGGAAAAATGTACACACATAGCCATTATGACCCATGTATGTATTATAACAAGCTACCTACAGGAGAGTATATCTATCTACTATTATATATAGATGATATGCTTATTGCTTCAAAAATTAGATCCGTAATTGATGAACTGAAAAAGGACTTATCTTCTGAGTTTGAGATGAAGGATCTTGGTGAAGTAAAGAAGGTGCTAGGCATGAAAATTGAACGAGACCGAAGGAGTGGTAAGGTGAACTTGACACAAAAAGGGTATCTACAAAAGGTACTTCAGAGGTTCAACATCGATAAGGATACGAAATCTGTAAGTACACTACTAGCTCTTCATTTTAAGTTAAAAGCCACTATGTATCCAAAAACTATTGAAGAACATGAGTACATGACTCGCGTGCCATATGCTAGCACAGTTGGTAGTCTGATGTATGCAATAGTGTGTACACGACCAGATTTGTCACAAACTGTCTCAATGTGCATGATCCTGGAAAGGGTCATTGGGAGGCAGTGAAGTGAGTTCTACGGTACATTAAAGGTACCATAGATGTTAGATTGGTATTTGAGAAGGATCCATAGGAAAGTAGAAATGTATCAGATATGTTGACTCCGATTATGCGGGAGACCTTGACAAACGCCAGTCAACAAAAGGGTATGCATTTACATTATCTCAAGCACCGGTCATTTGGCGCTCTATTCTACAGTCTACCGTCGCATTGTCTACTACAGAAGTCGAATACATGGCGATGATGGAGGCTATGAAGGAGGCAATTTGACTTCAAGGGTTGCTAGATGACTTGGGGATTGAACAGGATTTGTTGAAGATCAATTGTGATTGTATGAGTGCTATCTATTTAGTAAAGAACCAGGTGTATCATGCAAGAACGAAGCACATAGATGTCAGGTTCCACTTTGTTCGGGAGATTCTTGATGATGGTGATATTGAGTTACTGAAGATTCACACAAAGGAGAATCTCGCCGATATGCTTACCAAGGTGGTGTCAGGAGTAAAATTTACACATTGTAAAGTATTGCTCCATATCCTTCCTGTCGCATGAGCTTGTTGGAGCTCATTTGGATGAACTGCGGATGGCTTGATCCCTTGGGCAGGGTACGTAGGCAGCTACTGGTGCAGCCACTTTCGAGTCGACAGATCCTATGCTGAGATCGGCTCAGATTTGAGAAATCTTCACCGAGGTGGAGAATTGTAGGAAGAGAGAGGTATGACAACGATCAGCAACCATCAGAACCAAAGACAAATAAAGGGGCAGAGTTCTCTTCATATGTATACATGAAATTGTATTGATTATTGAATCAATAAAGCTCTCTCTCTCTCTCTCTCTCTCTCTCTTCTCCTTGCCCGAAGACGTAGGCAAATTGTCGAACCTCGTTAAATCTTGTATTTTGCTTTCTTCCTATTGTTTCCTTGTTCTTGTCATTGGGTGGTATTTCTCTACTGCATTTGTGATTGAAGAGTTCCTCATTGATTGTTGATCTGCGTATAACACTTTCTTATGTACTTGAAAGAAAGAATGAAGGAAAGAGAGAAATTTCTGTTGGCACCTTACTACAAGTGCTACATGAAGCCTCCCAATGCCAAAAAATCATAATGAACCAACATGGAATCTTGATATTGGAGTACTAGAGATTCTCCATTGCCTGAACTTAGACAATTTTTGTTCTCCTCCCCTTGTACTTGAGAGAGAACTGTGTTGAGTTGTCTCGCACTAGTAGCAAGTGGTTTTAGTGGGCAAATGATAAAAGAGTTGTAGCCAGTGATTACACCACTAAAGAAGAGAACAAGCAACTGAGCATTTGAAATTGTACCCAGAATCTTTGCACTGTACATGGCCACTGATTCTAGAAGGAAAGTAATCAAGGGTCAGGGTTTAAGAATCTAGTATCTTAATCAGTTTTTATGGCATGAGGTCACAAGATGATCGGTAGAAGTTTTGTTTGTTAATTGAGCATATGCTATGGACTCCACTTTTCATTAGTACAAGTTTATCTTTGAACATCTTGATTCAAAGTAATATGATGATATGATATTTTAATGTGCATTAAGTATTAAAGTGCATAACATATTGTTAATTGAATGGTGCTTATTAGAGCATGACCAACAACTTTAAAAGGAAAAGGTGAGGGGGACTTTGAAGCTATTAACTAATCAACCTTGAAGAGTTGGGGCATGGGCTTTAATTTCAAGGATAATGTAAGAAACTTCATTAATTAAACAAACAATATACAGAAACTATAGGTATCAAGATGCAGGCTGAGCTGTTGAATGAGCTTTTTGCTAATTAGGGTTTAAGTGAATTCATTATTGGAAGCACACTATCTTAATTTGTGTCCAAGGACAGATTATCATTCCAAAACAGTGAACATGCTTGCAAATCACTAGTGACGCACTACACAGTGCATGCACAGTTGAAATAAAATGTTTAATTCAGAAAACTACCATTACTTTTTACTGAATTTTAAAAAACTACTAAAAAGTTTGAAAAATTCAATGAATAATCATAAGCTATAGCTTTTCATGATAGTTTTGTGAGAATTTATTGAATCTTATACTAAAGTTCATTGTAGTCTATTGCGTTTGAAATTTTTTAATAGTTATTTGAAATTGAATAAAAGTTTATAGTATTTTTTTTTACAAAATAAGCATGAAATAAAATCAGTATATGTATCATAATAGTTACAGTGCATGCATAATTGTATATACATAACATTGGACAGTAGTTATAAAGTCCCTCAAGAATCCATAGAGTTGAGTTTATTTATTTTAGTTATTTTGAACATTAGGCTGCAGTCAAATATGAACCACAACCCTTTGACCATTAACTAGTAAGTCAGGTCTCACTCTATTATGTATTTCGATATTATAGAATCCATGAGAATCCACGAGAATTCCATACCAAGTTTTCTTTGGCCAGTCTGAATCTGATGCACATTAAATTGATCAATTCCCCAGTCCAAATTTTCACATAAGTGTTGTTTGTGTTGGCACATAAAATCAAAGCTTGTACCTATAAATACATTCACAAAGAATTTTTTCAATTTTTTTCTCAACTTTTTTGTTAAAATCCCGGTGAAATTTTTTTTAATCAAATAAATTCTCGTGAATTAGTTCTCTCCACAAATTAAATGTCAACTTGAAGCTCTTGTATCATAAGGATCAAAGAAGCCGACCCAAGCCCAATAAAAACCAAAGCAGGCCGAGTTTAGGGCCCATTTTTAGCTAGCACAACTGTGACTGCCAAATCGAGACTTTAGTACGCCAGCAAACTCTTCGCTCAAAAAAAACCTAGTCTCCGATTTCGGATCCATTTCTGGCATGGATCCGCTTTCGTCTACACCCGCTTCTCCCGACCTCATCCATGTGTTCTGGCACGAAGGCATGCTGGCTCACAATATGGGTACGGGCGTGTTCGACACTGGGTTCGACCCGGGATTCCTCGAGGTGTTGGACAAGCACCCGGAGAATTCGGATCGGGTCCGGAACATGGTATCCATACTCCAAAAAGGACCCATCGCGCCTCACATCTCGTGGCACACTGGAAGAAAGGCTCAGATCTCTGAGCTCCTCTCCTTTCACACTCCAGGTAAAATCCTCATCATGATTCTTTTATCAAAATGGAAATGACGAATTTTGGATTTTATATGGATTATATTGTTTAGTAATTTGAGGATGTAGAATTTAAGTTTTAAATTTGATATTTGTTATCTTGTGATTATTGGTTCTAATGGAGAATTGGAGAAGAGTAATGCTAGAGGGCTAATGGGGAAGTGAAAGTGAGAACTTTTATGGGTATCCCATTTGAGTACTCACATAGCTCCCTAGGTGGCAAATACGGGTGTTTTGCAAAATTGACTATCAAATTTACAAAGCCCCCTTGAAAATCTTTTTGGGAGTTGTATGGGTACTCAACATAGTTTTCAACTCGCAATATGTAACACATATCGTTTACCATAGGTATCATATCACATATCGTATCATCATGTATTTTAAGATATGTTAACTCGTGTAATAGTTAAGCAATTGAGCATAAAATTATATATATCACAAAAGTATAGGCAAATTAAAACATAAAACAATGAGAAAATAAGGAGATATGCTAATAACTTGTCGGAGATACTCATATAAAATTCAAATATATATAAATAAGTATATATACAAATCTTACTTTCAAGTTCTAAATATAATGACCATAACGCTATTAATCAAAATAGTATTACAAAACAAACTCTTAATTAAACACTAATTATATAATAAGTTGTTTGTTAGTGTTACACTTATTGATGCAAAAACATCAAAAAGAAATAATAATAACATATAGTTAATAAAGTCAATTAATCTCAATAATTAAAATCAAACCGAATTAATTGGGCTAACAATTAAATAGTGATATATACATCTAATAATTCTTTTGAGAAATTAATCTAACCAATCAACATATCAGTTTTAGATAATATTAATATTATAGATAGAGTGAATGAGATCGGAGAGATATTGAAAGAGAACACACACGTATAGACTATAGAGAGAGAACTACGCAAGGCTCAAGAATGGTAGTGAAGCTCCGCGTCGCTAGAGTTGAGGTGATCGAAGATTAAGATGACCAAGAGATGAGAAACAGGGGTTAGATTAAGAGAAAAAAAATCCTAATCTATTGGGTCCTCACAGTCTATATCGTATAACTAAACAAATAATGTCCTTAAAACTCAAAACAAACCCAAAGCCCCATTTAAAATTTTACAATAATGTATTAGACAATACAAATTTCTTATCATATGTATCTCATATCATACGATACACATCGATTATAGTACAACACATATGGCATATCATATGGTAACTAACCTAGCCTGATGCAACCTTTTGATTCATATTCTTTTCTTGCCACATCATATCGTATTATACGATACACATCATGTATCATACGATATTGAAAACTATGGTTCTTGGATAGATACTGTAAGAGATAATTGAAGCATTTTCCATAGGGAAATAGAAATAGTATGTTTATATTTTTCGATTCGTACGGTATAGGTTGTTAGGAAATCTTTTTTTTATTGAGACTAATTTAAAATAGGGAAATGCTTGTTGTATTATAAATGTTGTACTATTTTGATATGACAAGACACAAGCATGTTAGGCAATCCATCCTTGTGAGTTACTATCAAGGCCCATATGTCTATTTTTTGAAATGCTGAATATTGTATTATAAAACTGGTATATCATTTGTAGGATAATTAACATTATTCTTAAAGTAGACGTCATGTTAGTAACACAAGCAAAGTGGACGCTAATATATCTCCACCTTTCGAATACACATCCTTACAGATTTTTTTCCTTGTTTGGATTGTGGGATTTAAGGTGTATGAGTAGCCAATATTGTGTAGGAGTTGACAACTTGTGTGAGATTATAGGACACAAATAGTTCCAGCTTAGTGTAGGAGATGTTTGTGCCCGATAAAGGTGATTTTGTGGGTGGTTTCGGACTAACTTTTGTATAACCATTAAACACCCTAATTCTAGGCTTCTTTGAGGTATTTGGCAAGAGTTAGCTGCCAAACTCTTGCTAACACTCGTTACCAAACAGGCCTAAATTTGTTCTATAGAATATGGTATTATTAGTGTACTATTGGGAGACTGACAATGTGCCATCTTTAAGCAGTTCATTGTGGCCTTATTCCCTTGTTGGAAGAGAAGAAGTTAGTGAATTTAAGTGTTTTACCTCTTATGCAAGCAAAACATGAACTTGAAGCAAAAACACAAGTTTCAACGTTCAAGTACTTTTCTTCGTAATTGCATAACTTACATAAAAACAGAACATTTACTTTTGTGTCTCTGTGAAAAAAGGGGTAAACACTATTTTTCTCTTTTTTCCTTTTCTTTTTTAGAGCAAAGGCCGTAACCCAGTTTTGAATCTGGGACGTCCCATAACCCAAACCAAATGCCTTCATTAATGAGCAAGGCCACCACAATGGCCTAGTTTAAAAATTTTATTATCCACAAATAAATTGAACGAGATTGGGGAGGAGGGTGAGGAGGTCGTTCTTTGTTAAGTGGGGAACTGGTAATATTTTGATGCTATGATTGGTGGTTATGGTGGTGAGAGGAATGCACACTACAGAATATCTTTGTCAGGAGAAAGGTGAGATAGAAGTGCTTGTAGGTGATTGTTTGTGGTTTGGCAACATACCACTGTGGATATCCGACTAAAGACTGCTGGGCGCAACTTAACAAGAGCTAAGAGATTGCATCTGGCGTAGGAATATCCTTCTAGGAATATCTCTAGGGGAGAAAGCTTTGAACATTAATAAAGTGAAAATGGATAGTTTGGAGAATGCAACTTGTTTATAAAGCAAGGACAAGGTAGTGTAAAACCGTGTTTGGCTAGTGGTAGCTAGTTCAAACTAAGAAAGTTAAGTTGCTTAAAGTTTCTACAATCCTAATGAAACTTGGGTTTCTTAGCTTTGTTTGTGTTTGATTTAAAGAAAAGCAATGGAAGCCCCCCAAGGTATTTAATTAAAAAAAAATATATAAAGAAGTTCATGTGGCGTGTAAGAACCCTACATAATAAACGTGTAGTGGGTTTCTACTCTTTCGAAACTTTGGTTTCCATCTTATTTCTTGGAAACAAACCAGATTTCTAGCCCACGTAGCATCTGCTGCTCATTGGGAAACTAGGAGAAACTGAAACTTAGGTTTCCACTAGTTTCTTTTGTGGAGAATTGAAACGAAATCCAACTAGTTTCGATTAGTTTGAGGTTTCTGGTTGGTTTTCACTAGCTAAAGCTGCTAAAGACAGAAGAATCATTATTGCCCCCTTGGGGGGGTGGGGGTGGTAGTGGGTGTTAACTCCCTATCTTCTTTTGCTTTTTTTTTTTTTTTTGACAATAATGTTCGGTGGGTATCCTGCTATATGTGAGAGATGTCCCGCGCATACCAAATTCCATACCTCCAATTGTGCGGGATGTGTGTGTGTGTGTGAGGTTTGGTGGGGCAAAAGTTGTTTGTTTCTCAAGATCTACATTTGCTTTGGAGGGGGATGATGTTGGATATCTCTAGCTATTCCAAATAATATGGAGATATCATATGTTGCACAACCTGGGATATCCATTTTGACAGAACTATGTCTCCGTGGTATAGCAAGTATGCTATCCCACTCTTATGTTCTGAAGCGCATATCAACGAGCTTCATAGCGAGCTCTTAAAATTATTGAAGAAAAGTTGGAAGAAAAATTAGAAATTTAAACCTCTTTCCTTCCAAATTTAAACTCTCTGGTTTAAGGTATCTATTTTGTGAGAAACGGCTGGTTTGTTTTGATGCCAGAATACATAGAGGAACTTGTACAAGCTAACAAAACCGGGCGCAAAGAAATCTGTGCTGGAACTTTTCTGAACCCTGGCTCATGGGATGCTTGCCTTCTTGCTTCTGGAACTACATTATCAGCAATGAAGCATTTATTGGATGGGCATGGGAAGCTTGCATATGCTCTAGTACGCCCTCCTGGTCATCATGCACAACCTTCTCAGGCCGATGGGTATTGCTTCTTAAATAATGCTGGTCTGGCAGTTCAACTTGCGCTCGATTCTTGTTGCAGAAAGGTTGCTGTGGTTGACATCGACGTCCATTATGGGAACGGTACTGCAGAGGGCTTCTATCGTTCAAACAATGTTCTTACGATCTCCTTGCATATGAATCATGGTTCCTGGGGTCCTTCACATCCTCAGAGTGGAAACATTGATGAAGTTGGTGAAAAGGACGGCTTTGGCTACAATCTGAATATACCTTTACCCAATGGAACTGGGGATGAGGGTTATGTGTATGCTATGAAGCAATTGGTGGTTCCAGCTCTGCAAAACTTTGAACCAGATTTTATCGTATTGGTTGTGGGGCAAGATTCCAGTGCGGTGAGTTGATTTAACTTTTGATCATCAGTGTCTCATCTTATTCACTTTTGAATCTTATCATGCTTGAAGTGTATGTTTTGTTTTTGAGGATTATTGATGGGGACATCTTAGTTCCATTTTATTTGTATTTCAGTATATTTGTTATAGTATTTACTTGTATTTTATTTTGTATTTACATGTATTTCAGTTGTGTGTATTGGTGGTAGCGGGTAGTTATAACTTGTAATAGTGGGTAGTTATAACTTGTAGTAGTGGGTAGTTAAGAAGTTGTAGCCTATATGAGGCAATTGTACCTTGTATTGAAGGGATGAATGTTTAATGAAAAAATGCCTCTTGTCTCAACTCTCTTTTGTCTTCATCCCTTCTCTTCCTCCTCTCTCTAATGAATGATGAATCAAAATGAAAATCTTTGCCTTCTCTTCTCTGAATAATCTCCTTCCTTACTCTACTCTCTGCTTCCCCTTGTCAACGCCAACAATGTCCGCCCTCCTCTTTGCTGATCTTTTTTCTGCTGGCTGATCCTTTTCGTCGTCGTCACTTTCAAGTCCCTCGACCATCCGAGCGCCATCCAACATCAGCACTTGGCAGCGGGCCTTTCCTATGTTCTGCACGTGACCACGAGTCTCAAAGATTTACGCCATCTGCTTGTGTGCAAGCATCTCCCTCAAAGAGTTTAATGTTCTGATGAGCATTGTCTCTCTCATGTACAAGCAACGTTCAAGAACAATAGGAAACATCAGCAACATTACAACAGCAGAGCACATCAGTAAGTCTTATTTCAGCAAATTAAGTTATTAGTTTGTTACATTAATTGATTTATCTCTGCAATATTATTAATATTGTCTGCTGCCCACTATATGGTGAGATATATGAGTCTGTTAACTTGTGAATTGCTTGTTTTAATATTGCGAAGAGAACTGTTGCAATCGTGCATGATTATTGTTTTTAATTTCGTTAAGATTAGAGATGTTCAAAGACACGCTTGCAATCTTATTTAAATCTATTTGCAACACCACTAGTTTTGAGTTGTTTTCATGTCGAAGATCTTTCTATTTGGTGAAACGTAGCGAGTTTGATCATATCACTGATTCCTACATGGCACGCACGCACCGTTTCACATCAATTATAGGTTCATCTGCCCGCCTATTGAATTGTATTTGGTGTGCACATGGAGTTATTTTTGTGTGAAATTAAAGACTTCCTCACTATTTTTCTTTCTTTATATAGCAAGTAGTACAAGTGTCTCTAATTTTTAAGTAGTACAAATGTTTCTTGGTCAACATTCTTCTATGGCCCACAAATTTTTTCTTGTCATAGTGATATGGGAGTATTATGTTTTCTTTATGAAATCACCACACATCCACAATATTAGTTCAGTAAAACTGTGCCAAATATATTCTAATTGACTCTTGGTTTAGATTTAATGCATAGCTTCTATCCTGCTGCAGTTTGATCCCAATGGAAGGCAGTGCTTGACATTGGCAGGTTACAGGGAGATTGGCCGAATAATTCGTAACCTGGCTGATTTGCACACTGATGGGCGTCTACTAGTTGTTCAAGAAGGAGGTTATCACGTAACATACTCTGCATATTGTATCCATGCAACATTAGAAGGTGTTCTTGATCTTCAGCGCCCTCTATTGTCAGACCCAATTGCTTATTATCCGGAAGACAAGGCATATAATATGAAAGTTATTGATGCCATCAAGCAATACTGGAGAGATTCTATCCCCTTCTTGAAGGAACTTTGACAGGGTATCCTTTCTTAAAGCAGTTTTTTTGGCTATACTTTACCCACTTTAGGACTATTGCACCAGTTGTGACTGATATTATCCAAACTATTGAATGTTCTCCACATAGTAGTTGCATGAATATTCATTTTTTCTCAGGAACGTCGCTAAATCTATTGTTCTCCTAATTGTATAAGGATGTCCTGGTGCATTCATCTTGCCCTCATTCCATGAAGGTAGTCATTACTTGGGTATAGAGATAGCTTCTATATCATTACATGTTACCAAGGTTGCCGTTATCTCGTCTTGTCATATTTTAGAATGATTGTGATATCTAAATATAGAAAATAGTTCTATTCCAACCTACTTATGAAAGCTTGAAACCTCTTCAAAATTGGAGAACATGTGTGAGAAGGATGAACATTTAATATCTTATAGAAGTGGATCAGATTTCTTTTTTCACCTAGTAGAAAGGATAGATGGGTTAGCATGAAAAGATTGTAAAATTATTAACGGGCAGACCTTGCCCACAGAAGACAAATTGATGATTTTATGGTACAGAACTGGATGTAAAGAATTAGGATGAATAGGAGAACAAAAACAAAATGGTGGAACTTGAAAAGTGAACCTGATCCTTTTTCTCTTTTTTTTCCTTCTTAAAGGATAGATTGATCAAAAAAGGATGCTGGGATATAAATGGAAAAACTAACGTTCTGCTAAATAATTGTCTAGTTAATCGAGTATCAAAAAGAGATCCTAAAGAATTGTAAGGCTGCAACTTGTGTTGGTTGGGACCGGTTAGGTGTCTGTTTGAGATTGTTAGAATATAAATATAAAACCCTCACCCTTTACCACAACTTTAGAGTTTTGGTGAAGTGACAGAGTCTTTAATATAATATCAGAACAATTCAATTTCAATCCTCATCGGCGCGCATTTTAAAAAACGGATTTAAGATAAAAATACCGCTAACACAAAATGCCCAGGTTTCGGCCCATAGAAAGAGCGCTCGACTTGCGGGGGCGTGTTAGATATAAATATAATACTCTTAGTCTTAACCATCACCACAACTTCAGAGTTTTAGTGAAAGTGGCAGGGACTTTAATAGAGACCAAGGCTAAACTGGCTCTTATGTGACTCCACCTGAACCCAAATGACACCAAGTTGGGTTGGGATACTAAGTCATGCCAAATGGCAATGAAGAAAAATCAGGTAGAGTTGTTTGGGTTGAGTAAGGTTTAAAACAAAGATTGGACTTAACCAAACTTCCCATCCTTAAACCCAAGATAACATCATGATGATTGACTTTTCTGTTTAATTTCTACCTTAAAGCCATTGTGGAAATCAGGAAGCTTGTAGCAGATGCACTCTTTTATATTTCCATAATAAATGCTTCATGGTGATGAAACATCCTTTGAGTTGAATGTGAAGGCATTTCCTGATACATTAACATATAACAAAGCTAAAGACTGATTTTGCATGGAATTGCAAGGAAAGGAATTTAAATTTACACATTGTAAAAATGGAAGTTGAGTGCTATTGCAGGCTATGGGGATATAACATTTGCCATATTAACTTTGCCTTTGCATTTCAAGGGAAAGTAATGAAAAGAATTACATGGGAAAATATATGTTGAAACAAAAATAGATTTAGTTCTCAATTTGTGGTTTAATGCACATGGTTTCGAAATATAGGCTGACTTCGGAATTTGAGGTACTCAAAATGATATTAACCATATAGTATTAGGGTTGGTAATGGTCCCGGGCTAGCCCAAGGTACAATGGGCAGGTAAGAAAATCTTTAACACATGCGTGGACTTAAAATTTACAGCTCAGTTTATTTTTGTGCAGTGCCTGGGTTCGCCATGACCCAGCCCGACACAACCCGTTTAGGCAATGAGCAGAGCTCCAATTGGGTCTCCAATTGAGGTACAATCACATGTACTACTTAATGAACTATTAATCTATTAGTCATTTAAATTAAATCTTAGCCCCTCATTTTAGTCATTTGTCATCTCATCCTCACTCTAATTTTGAAACCAAACGACAGAGTGAGAAGCCCTAGCGTCCTCTTGCTCTATTCAGTTAGATTAGACATAAAGTAGGAGACCCAAATTGAGTATGAATGGGCCGGCATATTAGGCGTGAATGGGCGACCCAGTACGACATGTAGGCCGTATCCAGTGACTAGTACATGAGCATATAGGTCTAGGCCCATACAATACTTTGGGTGGCGCATGGGCCTAGTTGTTTTTATGTGCGTCGTGTTTGGGCTTGGCTAGGCACGGCACGACATGGTCCATTGCCAACCCTATATAATATAAGCTGATATTATGGCCGATATTGCTGGTATGAATGATATCGCTGGCCAATATTGATGATATTTATACTAAACAATATTTGTAGATTCCGATACTGATATCGAGATCATGCTAATGCATTTCCTTCGAAACATATTTTCTCAGAAAATTGCTTTTTTTGCCGGCATCTTTGTGCCTCAAATATAAATTGACTTTAATTTCAAAGAAGGAAGACCGAGGCAAAGGGAAAGTTTGACTTAAATAATGAGAAAAACCAAGAAGGGAAGAAAGTTTTGATTTCAACTTTCAATATCTCAACATCAATTTCCAACGGGTATCTGTTTCAGTGATTTTGCAAATTAATCCATATAGACCTGTAGGCAAATAGAAACTTTGCAGGTACACAAATAAAAGCTGTCTTTGTTAGATCGAGAAAAGATGTCTGTATACTCATCAAGACTGGTATTAAGCCCTTGCTTTTTGGCATTAGTAGTCCCTCGGTTATTGAAGATGAGGTCCCATGGTCTATGTTGTTTGCGATGTATTGTATTAGTTGTTGACATTAGAGAAGAAAATTTCTAAAGTAGAAATGTAGAAAAAGCTTTAGATTCTAAACAATTTAGAAGTGGTATGGCCAAAACAAAATATATGAAATGTGGTTTTAATAGAAGTACAAGAGAAATGATTATGTTGTTCACATTGATGGTCAAAGAATATCAAAGAATGATCTGTTTGTGTTGCTAGGTTCATGCATTCATCATGCTGGTGAAATTGAGAGTATTTTTCACAGAATTCCAGAGGTTGAGAAGCTTTTCTGGAATATTATGTGACTGACTGCAGAATTGCTAACTGCTATATATGTTTTTGGATTAAACAACATATTTAAGAAATAAGGGTTGCTACATTGAGAAATGTTACGCTGGGTGACTGGCAATATGAGAAATGATACGTTAAGAAATGAGTGTATTTGTAAGAAGTTAGATGTTGCTTTAATTGAGGACAAGGTGAGGAAGACTCACCAAGATGCTTTGGAATGCAATGGAGGTCAATGAATTCAAACCGCAGACTGTTCGCATTGTGGTTGGAGCAGCTAGGATTCGGTGTGTGGACCAAAATGAATACGGATTGCAGCATTGAAAAAGGCATGCTGAGTGCTAATTTAACAGCCATGCCCCCCTTTAATCTGAATTGAGTGTGGAATTAATGTAGCTGGCCCCAAAAGAATTTGGATAGAGGCTTTTGTTATTGTTGTTGTTGTAAGTTGAAAGATGTGCAATAAGGCTGATGATCCTATCAGAAATTACTGGCCCCAAAGATTTATCTGTTGAGCTAACCCACAGATTAGATGGCATTTAGTTAGTTTTTGGTAAAAAAAACTTCCTGTTCTCATACTGACAGCAATTCAGTTTCTTTTCACATCGGAATTTCTTCTTAAATCTATGAGTATCAGCTGGTAGAGAATTTATCCATTATAGTCATAATAGATTAACATTTTCTTTTTCTGCACTAGTTGACTAGGTCTATGAGCATGAGTATGTAATGTGAATATAAATCCTAAGATTTTTCTGCATCTGTTCAAACAGAAAAAGAGAATACTCGATTTCAAGTGTCATCAACAATGTTGGAAGAACATCAAGAATCACTCCATCTCTGGATGCAGTTTGTAGCATAATCAAGTGCATGCAATGGCAGCGATACATACTGTTATGAGCTTACAAGTTAAAATTGTTATTCTTGGTGGGAGCTGGGCCTAACCTCAATGGCCTTGTGTATAGTTATAGGAAGAAGGTACTCCATTATTTGTGGTCTGTGGCCTCGATTTATACATTTGGAAGTTTGTTAATTGTGAAGGTGATGAATTTGAACCTGGTTATTTGTATCGTCTTTGCTTGGCATTTGTGACGGTTTCTTGTATTGCAAAATCAAGCAGAACCCAAATGCCAGGGGCTCAACAAGGGTCTCCTCGGGGGCTTTATTTGTAGCGTAATGTGTCTATTGCCCTTTATGTGAAAATTTTATCTTGGACGGTAAGGTAGTGAGATACACTTATGTAGTTCGGGAAGGATTCATGCACGAATCTTTCTTACAAATACTAACATCTGACATTCAAATATAAGATCTATTCTGTTGAAGTTGATTTTATTATTTAAAATAATTAAAATAAAAATAAAGTGTTTTGAATGCTTTTTGCTCATCCATCAAGCGGCGCAAATTGACAGCCAAAAGTAGTGAGTTAGTTAGTTTTATGTTTTTAGACATACAAATTCTCGATCCCCTATTTGATCATGATCTAAACATTAAAAACTCTTACATATCAATTTTTAGGTATTAAAAGTTTTATACCATTAAACTAACCAACTCACTAGTTAGGTTGTTCGTTTTCTCCTATTTGTTGCATGGGCAAAAAAGTATTTAAATTACTTGATTTTTTGTTTATAGATATTTGAAATAATATAAATCAATTTTAACAGAATGGATCTTGTATTCGGATGATGTATAGCTGTATTTGAATGGGAAGGCTCAAATCCTTCCGGAACTACGCAAGTCTATCTCGTAAGGTAGTTGTGGTCCGTGGACATTTATGTTGAATTTATTGATTTTCATGGATTCATTGCTTTTGTGAACTTTGATAGGTTGTTGTATGTGCGCTCTGTGTTTTATAAGTCGAGCAGCCTTAAACTTGTGACTTTTTTGTTGCAAATAAGATGTTTTACCAGCTTTCCTCAATTATTTTTTTGTAGGTTAAGAGTGTTTAGTTAGAATCTTAGTGGTATTTGAAATTATGGTCATAGTAATATTTTTGTAGTCATGGACTAAGTAGGATTTGATCTCAAATGGTTTATAGAGGAGAGGCTCTTGAGTTTTATGTAATTCTATTTTGTAATTCTTAATTTTAATAATCAATAGAGATGTAAGTCTTAATTAATAAATAGTTAATAAAGATTTGCCTAAGTGAATCTATCAAACTCCATCTAAGGCATACTTTTATGCATCTAATTTCAAGTAGATAACAGTAAACTGGGGAAAATGTAGAACGAATTTGCCATAGCTCCCTACTCCCTAAAGTCTGGCTTATTTTGAAATAACCCCCAAAAGATCTTTTTTACTTTAATTCAACCTTCAAAAGCTTTTAATTTTTATCTCTAGTATTTGAAATATTCCCAAATATGAATTAAAAGCAACGATTATTTTGATAGTTATTTTGAAAGACTTAAAAGGCTCTTGGCCTTGTATCAAAATTCAAATTTTTTTGGGATTTTCCCTTTCTTTTTCTTTCTTTTTTTGAGAGAGAGGGGATAGAGGGTCTCTTCCAGCCTATACTCAAGTTAAATCCTCTGTTCTAACAACTGCAGGGATTGAACCTGCAACCTCCCACTTGAGAGGGAGGAGTGTTGGCACCGACACCAGTTACTCTTTCGGGGGGTTTTATTGCAAAATAAGGAAGATGTTGGGATTATTGAACTTTTCTTTCTCTTTTTTTCCCGTGTCTTTTTCCTCCTTAATACTTAATAATAATTGCACTCCCGTCACTCTCCTATGGAAACATTTTCAGCCACGTGGCAGCTTAATTCCGAGAGAAGTTATTATATCCAAAACTTAATCCATATGGATTAAGGAGCAAAGAACAGATAATATAATATAATAGTGTGAACTCTCCAACTCCAACAATATGTTTTTTGTTGGACCAGAAGTAAATAATATTTGCATGCACGCATTTGTCATCTTAGCGGATCCGAAGTCTGAGGCTGACAATGTGATAGGGCCGGGCAGGATTCTCTCCTTAGAATTTCTCACCCAAAACACACAGGCTACAAAGCTTTAATGACAAATTTTATTTATTCCAAAACTGAAAATACAATACCAGTCTTGGCCTTAAAAATAGGCCTACATCAACGGAGATATCCCATTACAACTGATATGGGACTAAAAGAAAATACCAAATAAATAAATAAAAATTACAAATAAGGAAAAAAGAACTAAAACGAACAGCCTAATGTAGCTTGAATTCCCCAGCCTTAATCGAACCAAACTGAAAGAATGCGTCGACGCCTCCTAGTGTAGAATCGCAATCCTGGAGAGATGTCCCCATCATTCCCCTGGGGTTGAGGAAAATTTGATTCTATCGAATGTGAACCTCCTTGGCTCTCATAATACTCTAGACGATTAGGCCAACCGTTGGAGTTCCTCTCGATTAATCATAGTATTATCAAAATCAGGTAGTCCTTTCCAACGAACCAAAAATCTGTGGTAATCACCATCTCTAGTAGAGACAGTCTGATCATCAAGAATTTCATCAATTTGTTCTGCCATATGGGTGGAATGTATTTGGGAAAGTGGAGGTAATAAGGGTCTCTTAGGAATTGGCTCATGTGAAGGCTCATCCAATAAAGGATTATCAGGGGAAAAATTTGGCCCTTTATAAGAAATCAGATCTTCAAAAGATAGAATATGCCAAAATCTGGTGAGAGATCTACTACATATGCATTTGAATTAATTGTCTTCAAAATTTTGAATGGTCCCACACTACGTGCATGCAATTTCTTCACGGTACCAGGAGGATACCATTCCGGTCGAATCCGAACCATCACGTAGTCTCCTACGTTAAACTCATGTGCTTTCTTGTGCAAATCTACATAAGCTTTATAATTTGCATTATTTTTTCTGAATTTGATTGTTGATCTCCTTATGCAAGTCATGAATATGTGATGCAAATGATGCAACTGACTCAGATATCCTAGTATGATGGGGTCTCACGTGAATTAAGTCTATAGGTTGCTTAGGTTGATAACCATGCACTATTATAAATGGACTCATTCCTATGGTTTTATTGATATAATTGTTATATGCAAACTCAGTAGTAGGTAACACAAGATCATATTCTAAGATTTTCACCCACTAGACATCGTAGCAGATCACCAAGACTTCTAGTGACTACTTCAGTTTGTCCATCAGTTTATGGGTGAAAGGCAGTAGAAAACTAAAGTTTAGTCCCCATTTTATGCCACACGATTTTTCAAAAGTAACTCGTAAACTTAACATCCCTGTCTGAGATAATTATTTTGGGTAGCCCATGTAGCCTAACAACTTTATCAAAGTAGATCGTAGCAATCCGAGATACATCCGACGTTTTGAAACATGGCAAAAAGTGGGCCATCTTGGAAAAACGATCTGCAACAATTATGGAATCATGCTTTCTTGCGGTTTTTGGTAAACCCAACACGAAATCCATACTGATATCTTGCCAAGGACAATTTGGAACTGATAGGGGAGTATAGAGACCAGTGTTTTGTTTCCGTTGCTTGGCGAGTTGACATGTACGACATTGACTAATAAGCCTTACAACATCTCTTTTTAAGCTCGGCCAATAATAATGATGTTCTACAACTTCAATTGTTTTATTTCGCCCGACGTGTCCAGCGAGTCCCCCAGCGTGTAATTCACATATCAGAAATTCTCTCAATGAGGTGCGAGAGATACACAACAGACGAGAGCGGAATAAATATCCGTCTTGCAGAAGAAAACCATCAATCTCATGAGTCAAACGACCCCTTAAGATGGTGTATATATTTTCAAACTCAGGACATGATTCATAAGTGTCTTTGATCTTCTCAAAACCAATCACTTCAGTACTCATGACAGAAAGTAAGGCACGACGACGGCTAAGTGCATCAGCGACCCTATTTTCTACCCCGATCTTCTGCTTGAGGACGTAGGTGGAATCTTGAAGGAACTCTACCCATTTACCATGCTTCGAATTCAATTTCTTTTGGGAGTTGAGATATTTAAGGGTTTCATGGTCTGAATAAATGACAAATTCTTGCAGTAACAACTAATGGCGCCAGTACCGCAGAGCTTGCACTATGGCATAGAACTCCTTATCGTAGGTGGAGTACTGTTGCCGAGTATCATTTAACTTTTCGCTGAAATAGGCAATGGGATGCTTTTCCTGACTCTAAACACCACCTATCCCAATACCTGAGGCATTACAAGTAATTTTAAAAAAATTTCTAAAATCTGGAAGCCTCATAACATGAGCTTTCGTCATTCTTTCTTTGATTTCCCGAAATGCCTTAGCAGCAGCTTTAGTTCATTCGAATTCCCCTTTTTTTCAAACAATTGGTAATCAGGGCCATGATGGTACTAAAATTCCGAATAAAACGTATGTAGAAAGTGACTAACCATGAAAACTTCTCACTTCTCGAATGTTGCATAGTTCTGGCCATTCCACGATAGCTTTCATTTTATCGGGATCTGCAGAGACACCTTGTGAAGAAACAGTCACTCCTAAGAAAATGATTTGGTCTGTAAGAAAGGTACATTTCTTGAAGTTGGCATATAAACTCTCCTTTCTCAAAACTACACAGACCTGTGTGACATGGTCCAAATGTTGCTCTATTGATTTGCTATAAATGAGGATGTCATCAAAATATACGACTACAAATTTTCTGATAAAGGATCGCAATACTTGTGTCATCATTCTCATAAAAGTGCTTGGAGCATTAGATAAGCAAAACAACATGACTATCCACTCATACAGCCCATCCTTCGTTTTAAAGGCTATTTTTCATTCATCTCCTGGGCGAATTCAAATCTGATGGTAACCACTCTTCAAATCTATTTTTGAAAAGATAGTGGCATCGGATATTATGTCTAGCATATCATCCAACCTGGGAATTAGAAACGGTATTTTTTCGTTATTTTATTGATAGCATGACTATCCACACATATTCACCATGTCCCATCTTTCTTCGGTGTTAGCAGTGCGGGGACCGCGCAAGGGCTCAAACTCTCTCGTATGAATCCTCTGCTCAACAACTCTTCAACTTGCCTTTGTAATTCAGTATGTTCTATCGGGTTCATCTGATAGTGCGGCAAGTTGGGTAGAGTGGCTCCTGAAACTAGATCAATTGCATGTTGAATGTTCCGCATCAGTAGCAGTTGATCTGGGAGATCATTAGGAAACACATCAGCAAAATCTGTGATAATAGGGGCCACTTCAGGAAGAATCATTTTATGAGATTCTTTCGCTACTTCTCGAGCAATCAAAACGATGACTTGTGCCCTACTAATCACGTCTTTTTCAATTTCTTTAGGGCTCTTTTCTTGCGTCCACCGGCTTTTTCTCATCTTGTTTGGATTTGGGTTGACTTGGAATTAGTTTGATCCGTTGCCCTTCATAGTTGAAAGTATAAGTGTTAGACTTTCCCCACAAAGTTACATCCATATCAAATAACCAAGGCCGGCCAAGAATCACATATCCTGCATCCATGGTTATTACATCACACCAAATTTTGTCCTTGTAGGTGGTAAATTGCACAGGTACAAGACATCGATCGTTCACCTCCATCGATGCTGTGTTAACCCAGGTAACTTTGTACGGACTAGGGTGAGGGACCGTTTTCAACCCTATCTTCAAAATCAAACTGGATGACACAACATTTATACAACTTCCACCAACATAAAGAAATGGTTGACTGGCGAAGAATCTTGATCTTCCACACATGAATAAAGATTGGTGAAAAAATTATAAAATCATTGTCGATAGTGAAAGTTGATAGACTTAGATTAAATCATTGTCCTTTACTATATCTATTAACATAAATCCCAAATCTTATTTTAAGTTAATAGGCCTAGATTAAATAATCCTTCTAGATTTCTTCCTTGGCTATGCACCTTTATTTTTAAGATGTAAAGGAATAGATGATATAAATTTATAAGGAACATAACCTTAATGTTGTAAATTTACAATGAACATAGCCTTAACAAATTAAATTTCACAACACACTTGCCCATAATAAGACCATACCTAAGCTCCCATTTCTCCCTTTCAATCCCTCCTGATTTTGATTTATTCATTAATGTCAACCTTGGTAAATGATGCTGATGTGAGACAGAGGGAAAATTAGAGTTTGTTGTGGGGATTTTAGTTGAATTGGGAAAGAATAAGGATTTAGGGAAAGGATATGATCAGGGATTGCAACCTGGGTTTTAGCTTCACTGGGAAACGAAATTTTAATCAATTCATCATTACTTTTAAAATTCAGTACATGACTATATATAGCTTACAATGTGTACACCATACGTGCAATTATTGATAAAATAAATCTGTCAAAATCTAATTTAAATAATTCCTAAATCTCAACCAAATCTACTCAAATCTAAATTTAAATAAAAATATTAAATCTGTTAAATCTGAACCGTTCGATTCCATTCAATTCCCCATCATTCTCTTCGGCTTGAAAACATTCATCCCGGATGAATGTAGTTTTAGATGCAAGACAAGCACGACATGGAGGAACTGAACTATATCATAAATTCTCAATCAGACCAAGGTGGTAGTCGGAAAATCAGCGCTGATGTGTCATGGCTGAACTAAGGTGGTGTCGGTGGAACTGCCTTCCGTGACAAACCAGTTGTAGTTGATAGTAGCTCGAGTAAGATACGTGCAACATGCCGAGGCAAATCATTCTGATGAAAGCTGGACTAATACTAGAATCTCATGGGATATCCAACTCGTTAGTAACAGAAGCACTCCTCTTCATACCTCTATCGGTTGGCGTACAACTTTCTCGCGGTTTTAGAGTGACTTATAACAATCACCTTACTATTAACTGTAAATTTTTGCAAAATACTATATGGATATGCGATAAATTTGTAGTTAACATAGCAATTTGCTAAATATCTAGTGATACGGTCATCATGTGCAACAGGCAAATGTAATGCAGTAGACACTCTAAGCATAACTCCTAACGATGGAAAAAGAGATATATGTGATACCTAAGAGGGCACAAATCTAACCCCGATAATCGAGGTATATTGGACTTAGACACAAACTCTAAACAATCAGTAAAAGAAAAAAACACTAGAAACCACCTGTTGGATCATAGTAAGAAACTATGATGACTCACTAGAAGATGAATCGATAAGAACGACCATAAAATCATAATCAACACGAGAGGATCAGATGGCCCTTTAGGGGCCTGTTTGGTTATTGTAATTTGCTGTAAGTTGTAATTCGTAAGTGGTAAACTCTTTTACAGTTGAAAATTAGTTATATACAAATAAGTTCTACAGTATTTGGTTGATAATGTAAATTGTAAATGAGAAAATGTATTTTTTTACGGTATTTGATTGTCGTAATGTGTAAGTCGTAAGTGAAAAAGTTGACCATAAAATTAACTGTTTGGAAATTTAAAAATATTTTAAAAATACCAATAAATACTAAAAATAGTAAATATTAATAACATATAATTATTTAAAAAAATAATTAAAATTAAATTAAATATATTAAAATATAATATATAATTAATTAATTACAAATTAGAAAATATTAAATATTAAAAATAAAAAATAAAAATATTAAGTATTAAATAATTAAATAATCAAATATAATTAAATATTTAAAATATTTAAAATGCCAATAAAAGTAATAAAAATGTCGATAAATACTGAAAATAAATATATTAAAAATATAACATATTAAATAGTAAATAATTAAAAATAAATTAAAATATTAAAAATATAACATATTAAACATTAAATAATTAAAATATTAAATATTAGTAAATATTAAAATATTAAATATTAAATATTAAATAAATTAAATTATTAATAAAAACTTTAATCTAATAATTATATTTAATCTAATAATTAAAAAGTTTCTCATAATTTAAAAGATTCATCTAATAATAAAAAATTATTAATCTAGTTACAATTAATTGTCTATAATACAGATTTGCATTACCATAAAATTAACTATTTGCGCTGTAAGTGAGCTGTAAGTGGGATTTGCATGACCACAAAAGTAACTTTTTGTGTTGCAAATGGATCACAAGTCAAATGCAAGTGCATTTTACGACTTACGACAGAACAAACACCGTTAGTCACTCGCGACTTACAGCTTTTTACGATGAAACAAACAAGCCGTAGCTGTAACAACGCTAAAATCAACTGTCTCATGATCTATCTCATCCTCTATCAAAGGTGTGGCAAATGAATAATAGAAATTTGACTAGAGACATTAGACTTCACTAATTCAGGCACAACATAATTAGTATCATGAACATGGGCATCGACAATTAATGGTATTGATGAACACGATTTTGTCACATTTTCATGCCCATATTTATCTATTATTTGTTTATAAGTAATGCTACTATGTATTTTTAATGGTGTTTTGCAGATAAATTTGTTAGGAGAAGACTGAACCACGAAAGTACTTTTTCGAGACCGTAAAGTGCGTTAAAAGGTGTGAAGGCGAGAGAGGAGGCTTAGCACTGCTAGGATCGCTCCACTATACTTAAAACTGACATCAAAGAAATCTACAGTCAATTCGGAGGAGTTTGAGGCCAGTTTAGGTGAAAACGCAATTTTGTAAAAGTTCAGGGGTTTAAACGTAAAAGTGGACAAAGATGAGAAGTGCAAAATTTATTTATGTATTCTCCTTAAAATGCTGTAATTATTTGGGACTTGTTGTGTAAAATAAACAAATTCTAGACTATAAATATCTATGTAAAGACTAGGGTTGAGGTTGCCTTTTATTTTAGCCAAATTTGGTTCTAGTTTTAGCCACAATCTCGGCCACTTTTTGTTTAATAACAATTATTTTCGCATCTCCTAATTTTCTGCAAAGTTTTTAATTTTACGGCAGCGTTCCTTGTCTTCTAGCGCTCAATATAGGCAGCAGAGTTGGATTATTTTTGTTTGTGTGCGTGAAGAAGAGAGGCGTGGGGCCACTTTCAAACCATCAACACAAATCAAGTAGCATTACCTTTACTCTTTTCATTACATGCGTGAGCAAGCAGGCTTGCAAGAGAGGGCTTGAGGCCCATTGCCACTTGCTTTGATCAACGCGCAAGGCAAGGCACAGCCAAGGACTATTTATCTTCTACCATGTGCGTGAGCAATACAACCAGAAGGTTGTGTTTGAGTTGGCGTCCACTATGGTAATCTCTTAGGAGTATTAGTTTAGTTTAGTTAGTTTATTTAATTAGTTAATTAGTTTCATCATTTGCTTTATTAATTTAGTTTCTTTAGTTAATTTGGTTACTCGATCATGTATTATTTATTAGATTATTATGTTATTAAATCATATCATGAGTAGCTAATTTGCTGTAAGTACCTAGGGGAGATGAACTTAGGCTAGTTGTTCAAGTGGTCAAACCTAAATCTCCTATTTAGAGCTGTGACATACTATTTTTAAAAGATTAATTTCTAAAACAACTAGGTATTTGACAGGTTATATGTCTGGGGTTAATCGTCCATGTTTAGAGTTTCACTGCTCTTTTCTGCATTTAATTTAAGTTGTCAAATTTATTTACTTTTAATGGATCATGTAATTAGACAATACCATGTACTTAAATCTAGTGTTCAGACTTAGTTTGCCTATTAGAAGTAGATATTAATAACAGACCGGTTTAGAGATCAAAATTGACTGCTCGATTCTAGTTTAGGGGATTCAATCCTAGATGCTGACTTTCTAAATTGATGCTTAGTTTTAACTGATCATCCAAACTCCAAACCTTTTTGATCAATTCGCCTAGAAGTGTTGAAGCCAATGAACCACCCGTCCCTGTGAATCGTCCCTCAAGTGCTGCAAACGATCAACCGTACACTTGCGATAATTTAAAACGAGGAGAGCGAAATCTCCTCGTCAGGTGTATCACACTCGACTATCACGTTCATTATTTCACTAGTACCCTCATAGGAAGCATGATCCTAATCAAGAATTGATGTGTCGGATCCAACTGATATATCCTCTCAGAAGGAACAGGGATATTCTCAATAACCTTCTTCATCAACATCATCACCAGGTAGAATACTAACATGTCGACTCTTTGAGGGGTACTAATAATCATAATGCTCATATCCCTCACACTTAGAACATCGGTCATTGACATTGGCTAACCCTGTGAGAGTCAAGTCTATTTTAAGGGAACATCAAAAGTGTCTTCAACGATGTCTATATCACAGGAGACACTGATCATAGCACGTCTTAGTTTAGACCTTAAATTTCAAACAAATATAGTCACAATATGATAATGGTGTTCCTCAAATCACAAAGAGAATGATGCTTTCAAATCTCACGAAGGGTTAAATCCTCAAATTTGCTATGTAATCTTCGACAGACGTATCTTCCTGATGGAGGTTGTGTAATTGGTCTAAGAGAAGGTTCCTATAATATTCTAGAAGGTACTTTTCCTTAAGGTTTTCATTCATTTTCTCAAAAAACTCTATGATAACCCTACATCTCACGCAGTCTCTCTCTACTGAATTTCAGTAACTATTAGCTGACCCTATGAGTTTTCTTCTAGCAAATAGGAGTTTAGCCTCGTCGGAAAACCTATACCAATTAAAATAGCACTCCACATTGGTTAACCAATTACTGAAAACACTAAGATCATAATAACCATCAAATTTAGGATCTTCTATTTTAACTCTACGTGTTATTTCATCTTTCCTAGCATGCCAATCATGAGTATCACTACTCTCATAGTCATCTCTAGTGCAAATCTTGTATTGATAACTCATGTTGGTTACAAATGCAAGTCAGACAATCAAGCTGATGCAATAGATAATCCTAAAATCAAACGAAACTATATGCATGCACTAAAAAGAAAAAAGTCTAAAGGTTTAAGCCCTAAATGCGAGAAAATACAATCCTAAAATGATGAAAGTGAAAACAATGAAGCAATCACTTAAGGGAAGTAAATACAAATTAACTACAAATTGTCGTAGTCCAATAGCACTTGCAAAAATTAAGCAATCAAGAAACAAACTCAAGTTAGGATATCACTTGATGGTTGAGTCGTTCACATTCGAATGCAAAAATTTCTCTGAGAATCGTTAGAGAATACTCAAACGGGAGAGTTGAGATCACCAACGAAAATCCTGGACAGTGGCAATATGATCTGAAAGATGGCTGCCTCGAGAACTGCACAAATGTGCCTGAAATAAGCTCGAACCACGCTATTGGTCTACAGCTGGAACATTACTGGCACCAAATTGGGGCTCACGGAGGTCGGATTTGTTGTCTGAATGCTGTAAAATTCTCCCGATATCTCTGGGACTCAGCTGCGGATCCAACATTTCAGACGGAACTCGAATCGGACTCTGAACGGGCCTGAAACAGACTCTGAAATGTTGTTGTACTGCTGCTAGACTGACTTGGGTAAATCAGGACTCCTGCTGCTGAATAGCTGATTTAACTCAGTGAATCAACTTGCTGAGTCAATTGGGTTGACTCGGTTGAACAAGTTTGATGATTAAAGGGAACAGGTCGGGTTCGGTTCGAGTTGATGGATCCGACCGGATCTGTTCCAACAACTTAAGTTATGGATTCAGACATATTTATCCTTATTGGGTTTGAATGGAAAGCCTACAACCCACTTCTCTTTCTTCCTTTGCTCGACAACTAGGGCACGCGGGGATCTGGCGGCGGCGATGGCCAAGGGAAAAGGAGGACTGTAGCAGTGGTGGCGGTCTGGGAAGGGGAGGCCCACAGCGGCGACGACAATGGAGGTCGGTGGTGCTCGGATATGATGGTGATCATGACGGAGGAGCTCGGTGGAACAGTTGCGATGAGCATCAGTGAGATCTGATAGCAGCAGCGGCAAGCGGGGTGGTTGAAGTTAGCGATGATGAAGTCAAGGGAGGGGGTCGGGCTCTGACTACGGTGAACATGTGGATCTCGGTAACGTAGTGGTCAAGCGTGCCAACTATTTGCTAAACAATTGCTTCCAATGCTACGTGTTCAAGAATAACTGTGAGGATTTCGCCATCTACTGAAAGACGGGTCTTCTTTGTAACGCGTGCCTTGGTAACAGCCTAATTGGGGAATCCCAATCAATAGAAAGAGATGCATCAGAGAAGTATTTAAAAGACAAGAACAATAAACAAAGGAGAAAACCAGCATAATATTTAACGAGGTTCGACAATTTGCCTACACCCTCGGGGCAATGGAGAGAGATTTATTGATTCAACAATAAGTATAAGTTTTTTCTTACATACTATTCATGAGGGCTCTACCCCTTTATTTATAGCCAGAGAGTCTCAAGATTTTAGGAAACCACAATTGGATTCAACTTCAATTTAGAAACGAAGTCTGAATCCGAATAGGAGAAGCAGCCGCCTGTCAGCCAATGGGAAAATCAACCAACCCATCCCTTCGGCCGACACATCGGTCGACCGAATCCAACAGAGAGTTGGGCATGCCAGTCAGTCGACCATGCTAGTCGATCGTTCTCCTTGTTATGGCGGGCGGTCGACCGAGCAGCACCTGTGCACGTTGTGCATGCCGGTCGTCGGCCGGCCACAGTTCTGGCCTGCAATTCACTGCGTTCTTGCTCCTTTTGGATTCTGATATATGCACTATTTCTTCCAGTGAGCTTAAAAAACTCTACCATAGCTTTTTATCTCCTCTCTCCTTACAATTCTCCATCTCGCTGAAGATTTTTCAAATCTGAGCCGAACTCCAACGAACACTTGGGGAAATCGACACACGATCTCGACAAAATTGACACACGATCTCGGCTTGAGCGCTCCGAATGAAATCGACACACGATCTTGACTTGGTTAAATAGACGAAACCGGTTCCAAACGAATCGCTAGCACATACTTACAATTGATTTCAAATGGTCACACTGGTGAGAGACGGTAGTCTTGATCTTGACTTCGTCCTCTCCACCTGCTGAGAGACGGTAGACTTTAACAATGAATTCTCATCAAATGTGACATGCTTACTCAGCATAATCTTCTTGTTTTCGGGGTCCCATAGCTTGTAGCCTTTCAAATTTCTTTGACACCCAAAAATACAAACTTCTTTGCTCGCGGATATACCTTGCCATCTTTGGCACTACAGTAGGCCAGACTTTAAATACCCGCAGCAAATCATAATCCTGAGCAGCTCTACCTGACCAAATATCCAACGGAGTCTTGCCTCCTATCGCAATCGATGACAATCTATTTATGAGATGGCTAGCATATACAATCGTCTCAGCCCAAAACGATTTGTCTAATCGTGCATTAGACAACAAACACTGAGCCTTTTCCAGCAAGGAACGGTTGATTTTCTTGGCCAACCCATGTATTCCATGTGTAAAGTGAGCACCAATACCAGTGTTCTGGTTAAATTGTAGGAATTGATTTTTGTATCTTTCAACTTTACCAATTTGGAGCTTCTTAATCTTCCTACCGGTCTGTTTCTCCATCATATTCTTCCACTTTACCAACATACCTAGGGCTTCAAATATTTGTCTCATGGGATATATCCAACAATGCCTAGATAAATTATCAATAAAAGAAACAAAGTATCGATGACCTCCAAGCGATGCAGTCTTGGTAGGTCCCCGTATACTTACGTGAACACAATCAAGAAAACCTTCCGAGCGGTGAGTAGTGGTGTCAAATTTCACCTTCGTCTTCTTGTCCAGAACACCGTGTCCACCCATTCTATGTTGCAGACAGATGCACCTTCTAATGATATCTTCTTTGCTGGACTTTTCACCTATAAGTCCGAGCCTCATATGCCAAACCTGTGTGCAATCACCATCTGAAGAAATAGAAGTCGCCACTCGCCCTGTAACTATACTACCCATTAAGTAGTATAGGTTATTGCTTCAGACGCCCTTCACACCACCATTGAGCCTCTAGTTATCTTGAGAAACCATCTCTAACAGATATTGCATAACCCAATGCTTCCAAGGCATCAACTGAAATAAGATTCTTTTTCACTTGAGGTACATACCTCACTTCCTTCAGTTCTCGTACCATCCCATCAATCATCCTGATCTGGACTGTACCTATTTCTTCAATGTTACATGGGCGATCATCACCTCATGATAACAGAACATCATCTAGCTTCTAAAAGCTAGAAAACAATCTCTGTATGGGCATACATGATAGGTAGCTCTAGTATCTAACATCCTTTCAGAGTCTCCTGAGTAGCCAACAATATGAGTAGTAAAGGAGAGAGAATACCGATGAGTTTGAGTCCGATCCATATGCCTGTGAAGTACTGGCGTGAGTACTGACCACCCGTGTGAGATTTGTCTTGGTCTTCAACTTTCTTACCCTTATACTTTATCCTTGGACAATCAACGTTCCGGTGCCCTATCACTTTGTAGAAGGCACACTGGTTCTTCAGATCTCTAAACCCTGGTCTGAACGTCGATCTCTGACGTTCGCCTTTTCCTTCCGATTGGAATGCTGCCTTTTACCGTCAACGCCTCTGCTGATGTACCATTGAAAAAAGACTGCTTGTCCTTCCTTCTCGCGTCATAATTTACAAGAGCAGTCGACACATTACTGTAGTTAAGTGTTTGTTTACCATTGATTAAAGTTAGGATGGGGTCTCATACTTTTCTTCAGGAAGAGACTTCAGTAAAATAACGCCTTATCCTCTTCTTCAATTTTCACATCCATGTTAACTAAATCTGCAAGAAGCTTGGTGTAGCTATTCATGTGTTCATCAATGGATATTCCTTTCTTCAACTGAAAGCTATAAAGCCTATTTTTCAATTGCAAACGTGATTCTATGCTTTTTGTCAGATACTTATTCTCCAGGATCTCCCACAGCTGCCTCGCAGATGTCTCATATAACATATGATACTTGATGTCTTGTGTTAAACAAGACCTAATCAAACCATACGACGTTCGATTCATCTTGTCCCAATCCTCTTCAGAAGTAATCTTGCGCTTTTTCTCCAACCGTAGAGTGTCTTCGAGGTTTGATGCCTTCAATGCATCCATCACCTCACATCTTCACATCTCGAAGTTCTTGCCATCAAACTTCGCCACATCAATCTTCAATGAATGTGGATTCATGATTTTCACCATAGATGTACTATCTCTAGCCATCTTCTTAATAAATTCCTCAAAAACAATATGGCAAGCAAACAGAGTTAGATCAAAAACTAGATAAAGATAGGATCTTTATCTCAAAGTGAAACCCTAGAAGAGTTTCCGAAGCGATCTACTCCACTAAATTTGGTTCTTTTAGCAATCCAAATGCTATTTTGAGATCGACACATGATCCCACAAATAGTCCCAACACTGCTCCGAGATCGATGCACGATCTCCGCCAAACAACAACCAATGCTCTTGGAATTGACACACGATCCCACGACGAATCTGAGATGCTCTTATACCACTTGTAGCGCGCGCCTTAGCAATAACCCAAAGGAGAAACCCCAATCAATAGAGAGAGATGCACTGGAGAATACCCGAAAGACAAGAACAATAAACAAAGGAGAAAGCCAATACAATATTTAACGAGGTTTGGCAATTTGCCTACGTCCTCGAGGCAAGGGAGATATTTATTGATTCAACAATCAAGTACGAGTTTTTTCTTGCATACAATTCATGAGGGCTCTACCCCTTTATTTATAGCCAGAGAGTCCCAGGGTTTTAGGAAGCCACAATTGGATTCGATTCCAATTCAGAAATGAAGTCTGAATCTAAACAGGAGAAGCAGCCACCTGTTGGTCGACCGATCCATCCCTTCGGCCGACCGGTTGGTCGACCGAACCCAACAGAGAGTTGGGCATGTGATTAGGTCTCCAAAATTGCATATTTCATACATCTTCACATTTATTCAATATTAAATTTTGTTAATAATACTTCTCTTGTATGTTTCTAGGTCCATGGCATGAAATGAAGAAGCACAAAAATCTCATTTACTTGGTGATTTTTAGAGCCTACATATAGTCATTGACTTTGGGAAGCTGATCTGCCAAAACAGGGTGCAGTTGTTCAGAAACCAGCAATACATACCGACAGGGGGGACAAATCAGGTAGATGTGACAGGCGGCATTGCGCGCGTGGCCACATTATGGCCGCGAAAACGCTGCCATAGTCACGTTTCCGCGGCCCTTTTGTGGAGCCGCGTGTCGAGATTTGACGCGCGGTTCCGTACATTCCCTGGTGCCCCCTTGCCTATAAATATCCTGGGATTTTCAGAGCTCAAAAAGGGAGGAGTTTTGAGGAGAGTTTTTAGGGTAGATTTATTCTCCTTAGGGTAGTTTTGTTCTTCTTCTTCTTTTGTATTTTTCATTTTTATAAATCATGTAATAGGAAAGAGAGTGATCATATGATAGAAGAGAAAGTTCTTATAATGGAGCGTGACACTCTATGAAAGATTCTTCCTTTATCTCTATTTGCTTTTTCTTTAACTCTTTATATGTTTAGGTAATTTTCTCTCACGGCAACTAACTACTAACCACTAACTTACTTACTCCTTACTTGATAATTCACATGAATCTAATAGCCTCTACTTGGCCTTTCTTTTGCAAAAGTCATTGATGGCTCATGATGATGGATTCTAATACTCTAACATCCAACTTTCTAACAAGCTAACATTAATTTATTTCATGCTTGCTCTTGTCTAGTTTTGATGTTTTAAGTGTAGCTTGTACTTGTTTGTTGAGTTTGGATGTGATGAGTTATCTTATGGGTCATGCTTTGAAACGCTCTTAAACCAAGGACTAGTGATGACCAAGGATACATGTGAGGCAACTATCACTAAAAGATTAGAATGGTTAGTGGAGTCATTAGTAGTTAGTAGCCATGAGTTTTCTTTCCTTTTTACTTTGTTTTAGAAATAATTTCAAAAATCACAAATACCTTCTCTTTAATGTTTCAATCTTTGTTTTCATCGTACACTTCTCTTTTCATTCTTTATTTTCTTTTCTTTTCATTCTTTAAACATAGAAGAACTGTTAACACACACGTGAATAGACCGGTAAAGCTTCTATCGTTTCCCGTCCTTGTGGATTCGACCCGTTTAGCTTCTATGCTATAACGGAAGTATCGAGGAAGCCAAAGCAAACACTTTAACTCTTGATTTCAAAACGGCACTTTTTGTGCACGATTTTTCCTCAATCAAATTTTGGCGCCGTTGTCGGGAATGAGAACGATTTGATTTCACATTTTTGTTAACTTTTCTTCTTTATTTTGGTGTGCAGATCAAATCTTTAGCATTGCAGATTTTTACACTTGCTTTTGTATGGTTGGGTAAATCTTTGTATATTGCTATCTTTTGCTGCTATTTTTTTATTTAAATTACCTGTGCACTATAATAATTAAGAACTAAAATACAAAAATTGGATGGTATAAAACGGTTTAGACATTTGCATCTAGGCATGTGTCAATTTCAATTCTAATATACTGTATTTTGTTCTTTATGTTGTGATCTTGACGAGGGCGTACATAGTGCATTGCATATAGCTTAGGACAAATATGTGGGTGATTTACTCGCTTTGTGTGTTCATTCTTATCTATATTGTACACTTGCACGAATTGAATTTAAGGGCATATCCTAATAAAATATAAGGTGGGAAGTCATTACCCTCCCTTAGCCCAAAAATCACCTCTTCACTCACACAACTCAAGCCTAAATAAAACTTGCTAGACGTTGGCCCCTAGGGACATCTCAGACTCATTTAGGAGATTGACCTAAAGAGGAAAGTTGTTAGAGTTTGACTCTTGTCAAATCGGTGTCAAAGGTTCGTGATTGAGAGGCGAAACCTCGAAGAATAGTGTTTGGCATAATTAGGCCCGTTGCTCCGACACAGATACCTTCCACTGATCTTACCCCTACCTGGCCGATTAACTTGTGGTCAGATTTCTATAGTGTACCCCTCGTGGACAATCTAACCAGTTAGGAGTCGTCTAGGTCAACTCTAGTATAAGCTTATTTTTGAAATTTTCTTTTTCTTTGTTTGATTATTGTTTGCTTGTTTTTGTTTTGTTTCTTTTGACATCTTTGCGTTATGGATTACAATTATAATTATTTCAATGCATATAGTGATCCATAATTCACTCTGACCTCTTGTGACTCGGATATTACCAACCTAACATTTCATAACTCTAACCAACCAAGTATGCCAGATTGGACTTATCCTAATCAATATATGCCCCAGTCCCAATACTATAAACAAAATTGGAATAATCATCACCACTCTTCATAAAGTCAGTGGGGATATAACTCTCCCGAGTCATATGGTCAACCACCTTACCAACATCCAGTTTCATATACTCCTCCCGAACAACCATTAAAAGAACCAATTGACTGGAAAAAGAGGATGGAAGTCTTAGAAGAACTCGAGCGGCGAATTCAAAATCCACAAGACTCAAAATCCCTTCAAAGTTTTTAAATCCAAGATTCTTACTCCATTTTTCAAGTCCCACAGGAAAAGGAACATACTGACTTAGAAAATAGTACGAAATCCATGATTCAATTTCAAAGCGATTCTTTCAATATGATAGAAGAAAGACTTAGTCGATTGGAAAACATGTGTAGGAATAAGAAAACTCTACCTACCCAATTTTTGACTATTTCTAGCACTTCTAATCATATTGATGAAAATAAAAAATCATGGAATCTTGAAGACTATGACCAAGATTCAATTTCACCACAAAATCTTGAACTTGATCAATATCAACCCATTGACAAATTGACTAGTTTTCATTTCAATGAAATTGAACTTGAAAATGAATGTGAATCCGACCTACAGATTCAATTTCAATCTTTGAATCTATGTTGACTCTGGCATCTATAACCAAATTGGACCCATTTCCTGAGCCAACATTGATTCCTGTATCTATGAATTTTGAAATTAAACCACTTCCTTTGGATTGTCACACTTCATTTATGGACATAGAATATGAAATTAAATTCTTTGATGTGGACTCAACTCTTGAACCTAAACCGACTCTCGAACCCAAAGTTGATTTTCCTGAGTTAGTATTGGTTCCTGAACTTTTCATTTTAAAACCCAAATCATCATTTTCACAAAATTACATTCTGTTGTTGGACCAAGATATTGACCAGAATGACTCAGTGATGATCTTTTAAGATTGGTCATGTAAAGGGAATAATTTTCATGATAGGATTTTGCATGATCCTATTAATATTGGGGATTGCAAATATATAAATAGAAAAGAGGTCAATAAAGGTGGGTTCCGTAAGCCACCACATTATCTTGATTGGGTAGCTACGCTTGGCCCAATCAGACCACCACCGGAACCACCACCATGAGGTAATTTTTCTTCTCTTTTCATTTGTTTTATGTATATACACATTTACGATGCATTGAGGACAATACATGATATAAGTGTGGGAGAGGGTTTACTAACGTAGATTGTTTTAAATTTTCTTTCTTTTACACTTCCTTTTAGAAAAATTTTAAAATTTTCTTTTGTATAAAAACTCTTTGCTTTTCTTTTTACAAAATTTTTTGAAATAAGAGAAATAGTTTTGATTTATTTTTAAGAAAATTAAGATTATCTTAGGAATTAGGAAGACATAAAATTATGAATTTTTAAACCGAGTCAAAATAATAGATCTTGTTTAAATTTTAGGATAAGAAGGTAAGATTGAAAAGATAATTTGATCTTGAATTTTTTGCCATAGATATATACACTTCACACTTACACAGTTTTTCAGGATTGAAACAAAGACTGAAAATGCCTTATATATATAAAATGATGATAATAAAATCACTTATTGAAGCTGGATAGTTATGCCTCAGGAAGCATGATTATTCACGCCTAAAACGGTGGACAAAAACAAAATAATCCCCTTTAGTTTTGTGGCTTTGTTTACTCAGGTCCTTAAGCCCGAGGGATGTTTTCTTATCTGGTGTCCTAATATCATCTAGTTTGGGAGTAACTAGCTAAAGACTCGCTACCCAGATAAGCTAGAAAGCCTAAGAAAACTAAGAAAAAAAATGATTTAAATAAATGTCATGAAACTTAGAATCGATATCCCAAAAATCTTCACAATTCATAAAGTGCATATTTTCTAAGAGTTTTATGAAAGATCAAAGAATCGATTCAATTTTAAATTCTTACATTTAATTTATAACAAAATTTTGTATTTAGACTTGATTAAGAAAGAATAACTTCTGGTTAACCTATGACCTTGGATAGCTTAAATTATCTACAAAAATACTTCAACACTTTTCTTTCTTTTAAAATGTGCTTTTTTTAAATACTAACATTTGATTTCTTTCTTTATGGATTTCGTGGGTGTTAGCCGCTGAAACTCTCAGGAGACAAAACTCCTTCTCTAGGGAAAACTTAAAGGTTTAACGGCTTGTTGCACATGCTTAGTGCAATCGCGTCACTTGCGAAAGTGGTGCAATAATTTGTTGGCCCAAAGGCCTTCCACTCTAGTTTTGATGATGATTAACTCATGTAGTTATGTTTACTAATAATCTTGTGATTTTAAGTTTCAGATCTTTTTTAGCAAGATATTAGTTGGTGATTAGCTTCAACAAGGAGTTTAGAAGCTTTTCATGGTGATTCCGGTGCCAAAGCTTAAAGATCATTCCTTTGCACTTGGTGGATCACGGTTTGGGAGCAAGTCGACTTGAAGATAGAAGATCGTCAAGAAGACTTAGGTATCCTAGTTTAGGTTTGTGTGTTTTAGATCCATGTGTAAAGTTTAGTATAGTTGACATGCTCAAGTGCACAATACACACACGTTTTGATTTTTGATATTGATTTTCTTGAATAGTTGATCAAATCAAGTTTAAATAGTTTATATGTATAGTAGATGTTTTCCTTCTATACATGCATACTTAAACTTCTTATACAAACTGTTTTTGACATACCTATTCATGTAGTTTTATGTTTTGGTATTTTTAACAAAACATATTTTTGGATTTAAAGACAAAAATTATGATATATTTGTTTCATGTATATTGGACCTATGTCCATATGCAACATGCCTAATAATGTTTAAATATCATGTTTTCGTAATTGAATATGTTTTAGGAAAATTCAGATTTCCTATTGAAAAATCCAAGTTTGATAAAATACATATTTTGGTTTTTGGTAAAAATGTTAAAACACAAAAATAGTTCATATGCTTGATATTTGAGCTAAACTTTTTATCACATGTTTATATATCAATGCAAAATGTTAAAACTATTTTTGGGTATTTTTACAAAGACTTAAAAGATTTTTAGAAATATTCTTTACATGTGTTTCTGTCCCAGAACAGTGGCTGACAGGCCAGGTCGGCCGACCGCACGGGTCGACCGCACCAAAGGCCGGTCGACCCTTGCAGTCGACCGACGTGCGCAAGCTTGTGCACGTTTGGCAGACACAGGGACGGTCGGCCGGGCGGCCGACCGTACCAGAGAGCTCTGCTCTCTGTTTCTGGCGGTCGGCCGGGCGGTCAACCGAGATGGCCCAACGGTCATAATTATGACCGTTGGCGGTCGGCCGGCCGGCCGACCGCTAGCCTGTCAGGCTGCCAGATCAGCCTAATGGCTAGTTTCTGTTCTGGCCTATATATACCCCATTTCTTGGGGGTTTTAGAAAAGATTTTCAAGAGTAAAAATTTTCCTATTCTCTGGTTTATAAAACAAGTTTTCAAAAGTGTTTAAAAGCCAAAAGATCTATCTTTATATTGTTTTAGGTTTTTAAAAAAATCAAAGAAAAGAGTATTTTGGGAGATTTGTCTTGGTTCTCATTCTCTATCTTTTACAAGAGTTTTCCCAAGTGTTTTCTTTGAGTTTTTGTTTTCCAAACACCTAGTGTTCCACACTTGAGCTATCATCTATCCTATTCTATTAGGATCTTGTTTTATGGAAAGAAGAGATTGTTTGAGGTTGATTGAGCCTCCAAGTTGTAAACACCCTTGCTTTTATTGTATCCCTCTTTGGTAGAGGTTGATAGGGTGATTGGTTTGCTCCCTCTAGTGAGAGGTGGAGTTGGTTGTTGTTTGCTCCCTCTATTGAGAGGTGGAGTTAGTGTTTGTAATCCTCTTTGTAGAGGTGTTGGTTGTTGTTTGGCTACGGGCCTACCCCTCGGTTGTGAGGCGGTGTTTGAGAGAGGAGTTCGGTACTCCCTTGTTGAAAAACTCCTTCTCGGTGAAGGTTCCCTCGGTGGGAGTCCTCGGTGGACAAGATAGTGGATTAGAAATCCTTCTCGGTGAAGGCGGGGACGTAGAGCTAGGGGCTCGAACCTCGGAACATATCTTTGTGTTTGCGTTTGATCCATTGTCTCTCTAACTCTCTCTCTTTATATTGTGCATAGCATCATTCATTTATTTTTATCATATATTGCTTGTGTTGTGTCTTGCATTGTTCATATTGCTATACCTCTTATATGCTTGGATTGTTTGTGTGTGCCTCACTTGTACTTAACCACAAGAGCTTCATATAGCACCTTAACCCATATCTAGGGGAATCAAGAGGAGTTAGTCCAGAGCCCTTCACGGGGAATTCGGCTACACTTGTTGGTTGTATTAAGTGTGTTGCAAAATTTGTTTAAGCTTCTGCATTTAGCGCACTTAGTTTCTAGATTAACATTTACACCTATTCACCCCCCTCTAGGTGTTTTTCAATTGGTATCAGAGCCTACGCTCCTGATACTTAGGCTTAACATCTTAGGAGTGAGATCTTTTGTTTAGCTAATTTACATTTGCATTTGCACATTTGTTTGCTTGCACTCATATAGTTTACCATGGACTTCATGACCCCACCTAGCTTTGACCCTTCCAACATTGTTGTTTGGAAGTATAGGATGTCCATGTACCTAAAGACCCTAGGTTTGCATGTTTTCCTTACCGCTACCAAGAGATGTTATCTTGGTGACCGCAAGCATATAGGGCCAATGCATTAGCCCTTGAGGCAATTAGAAGCACATTAAATAAAGAATATCTTTTCCTTACTTCTAACTTTGATTCCGCATTTGCAGTGTGGAACATATTGACAACAAGCACCACCTCCAAGCTTCAAGTGAAAATCCAACCGGAGGAGTCTAGTGGAGAATCCGATTCACAATGCTTCATGGTCCAAGGGAATGACTCCCTTGAGGTACATTTGGAATCTCAACTAGATAGTGATGATTGTGCTAGTTCTTCTAATGGTTATATTGATGTCCATGCCTTGAATGAAGAACTATCAATTGTTTGTGAAAAATTAATTGAAAAATATAATTTGTTGAAAAAGAAGACTTGTGCTTTGAATAAAGAAAAAGAGAATTTGTCTTCTAAGCTTAACAAAGTTTTGCAAGAGAAGGTTGAGGTCTATAATGAAAGGGATTCATTGAGATCTCAACTAGACCTTGCTCTAAAAGAAAATGAATTTTTAAAATCTAAAAATGATTGCCTTATTATTTTAAAGAAAAATGAAAACTTGTCTTCAAAGGTTGATTTTGTTTTAAAAGAGAATGTTGCTTTGAAAATAAAATTATTTCTATTTCAAATGATCTAAATGTTTGTTTGAAGAAGAATGAAGTTTTGCAAAATAAGATTGATGCACATGTTTGTCATGCTAGGGTAGTATCACACACTTCACCTAATGCATGCCACACTTCTTCTTTGATTGATAATGATATAAATATTTTGAAGAAGAGTGTTGATTGTTTGGGCTCCACTTTGAGCCAATGTGTAGTGGGTCATACACGTTTGGAATCTTTGTTTCGAAAGAAACAAGTTCCATCTATTATTCATGCACACCCTACACGGCATACACATGCTCCTCACGGACACCATTCCACTATGTATGCTCATGTGTACACTTGTACACATTGTGGACGTATGAGCCACCTTACTAAATTTTGCTATGATAGAATACATAATGATAATTTAGCGAATAAGTTTGTTTGGGTTAGAGAAGGTACTAACCCCCATGGACTCAAGAAGATATGGGTACCAAAGACCACCCCTCATATTTTTGATGTAGGTGTGGGCTCTCACATGACGTGAGATTAGCGGTACCTTGGAGTGGATGCGTTCCAAGCTTCATGGAAATCAATTGGTTGCATCACTTTCAAGGGATGTTTGGTGGAGATGACCACCATGTTTTGGAAATAAGGAGAGTTGCCTTCTAGGTTTTGGTAACGATTCCTAACTCCTATTTATTATTTACATGCCTTTCATATTCATTATTTGTAGCATGTTTGTTGTTTATAGATTAGTATGTAAATGTCATGATTATTAGTTCATTGACATGCATGAATAGCTTTTAGAGACACCCATGTTTAATATGGATTATTATTTTGTGTTCTCACATTTGTTCTGCTATCATGTTTATCATAGTTCTAATAACATGTAGATTTACATAATAATCATGTTTATGTTTATCATGATGATTTATATTTTGTTTTATGTCTCATGATTTGATTACATGTTTAGATGTTAGTTTTCATTAAAACTAGAATTTATACTTGTACATATAGTGGGCCACAAATAAATCTATATATGTTTGTGCTTTAATGCCTATTTGAACCCATTAGATGTGCTAGTATAGTCTAGTTTTGATAATCCATGCATTTTAAACTTGTATTCCCATGTTTGGATTTGTTTTATGCGTATGAGTTTTCATTTCATGTATATGTGTATTTTTGCCAAATTTTAAGATATACATGTATGCCCCTTGAGTCATTTGCTTTTCATGCAAATCTTTATTATGGACTCGAATTGTGTTTAAGGATATGTATGTATACTTCATGTTTGACAAAACATACATATGCCTTGAAGTATGAAGTTTGTTTTAATGAAAATTTAGTTTTTCATGTTTTCATGTATTTATGTTTAACTTCATGTATATGTCCATCTAGTCCAAACTATTCTTATACATGTACATCCTTTTTGAGCCACGTGCCTTCATGCATATATTTTTGTAGACTCGTTGTGTTTGGATATGTATGTATAACTCTAGTTTGTATTAGACATACATATGCCTTGAAGATTAAATAGTTTTAATGATCTTCATGTTTTGAGGAATATTAAGCTTGAATGTCTATCTTTCATGATTATGATCTTCACATTTTATTTGTACACTCACATTTATTGTTCACTCATGTTTAGTTTTCATGAGTCATATTTATGCTTCCTTGAGTTAGAGTGTTGATTATCCTGTGAATTTCATATTTTATGAAAATTATTTATTCTTATTCCTTACTTGAAGGATTTCGTACTAGTTAACAAAACTTTCCATTTTAACTAGTTCGTATTCTTCGGTGTGATATGAGTTATACCATGCTTATTTTGTTGTTCCAATTGGTATCATTGAACTCTTTCAATTGGTATCAATTTTGATCTTATTGTATACTCATATGTTTTTTATGTATGTATGCGTTCAAATTCTAATGGTATCAATGTCAATTGGTATCTAATTTTCATACATATATATTTGTTTATGCTAAGCTTGAAAACCTTAATGATTATCCTATTTCACTTGATTATTTTTTAATTGGTATCAAGCCTACGCATTGTTTTAGTTTTGTATTTCATAAAGGGGGAGAAAATTCGATTTTCATATTTCAATTGGTATTTATACTTCCACTCCCTTACCTTGTGATAGAAAATAATAATTCAATTTGGTACCATACGTTTAATAAGAAAAAATTACTCTTTTTGATATCAAGATGTTTATTTGAATGATTTAAATTGGTATCTCAAAATTTTGTTTAAAGAAAATGTTCAAATTTGATTTATATTGCCTATATGCAAGGAGAGCTTAACATCTCTTCTATATATAGATTCATGATGAGTGTATCTTGTATTGAGGAGCTTGACAACTCTTCTTTATGTGATACACATGTGTAGGGGGAGCTTCACATCTCCTCTTATGCATTGCATATTATGTGTTATGTGAATTAGGGCTTGTCATCCCTTCTTCATGTAATGCATATATGTAGGGAAGTTAACTTAGCGTCTTCCTCTTCATGAATGTATATCGCATATACCATTTATTGATTGTTTTTATGTTCACTTTTAATTGGTATCAAGATGCACTTCATTGACTTATATGTTTCATTTGGTATCATGATTGAGTGTACATATTATGATTTGTTATTTACCCCTTATTTACATTGCTTTTGTTTTAGACAAAAAGGGGGAGAAAAGTTTGTTTTTATGTTTTTACCCCTTTGTTGATGATTGACAAAAAGGGGGAGAAAGATGTTGAGTTCATATATGCATGCTTATGTTTTTGCATATATTATGTTTTAATTGGTTATATTTTTAATTGGTCTCTAGAGCCTACTTATGTCTTGCAATATTTCATTGGTATATTTCATTGGTATCTAGAGCATGTTTTAGTTTTGAAGTAAAAGAACATGTTTATGCATTGCCATTCATTGCATATTTTTATTTATTTGTTTATGCATGAGTTAAGGGGGAGCTTCTTTGAAGCTTAACTTTAATCCATGCATATATAACTCCATGAGTTTTGTCATCATCAAAAAGGGGGAGATTGTTGGCCCAAAGGCCTTCCACTCTAGTTTTGATGATGATTAACTCATGTAGTTATGTTTACTAATAATCTTGTGATTTTAAGTTTCAGATCTTTTAGCAAGATATTAGTTGGTGATTAGCTTCAACAAGGAGTTTAGAAGCTTTTCATGGTGATTCCGGTGCCAAAGCTTAAAGATCATTCCTTTGCACTTGGTGGATCACGGTTTGGGAGCAAGTCGACTTGAAGATGGAAGATCGTCAAGAAGACTTAGGTATTCTAGTTTAGGTTTGTGTGTTTTAGATCCATGTGTAAAGTTTAGTATAGTTGACATGCTCAAGTGCACAATACACACACGTTTTGATTTTTGATATTGGTTTTCTTGAATAGTTGATCAAATCAAGTTTAAATAGTTTATATGTATAGTAGATGTTTTTCTTCTATACATGCATGCTTAAACTTCTTATACAAACTGTTTTTGACATACCTATTCATGTAGTTTTATGTTTTGGTATTTTTAACAAAACATATTTTTGGATTTAAAGACAAAAACTATGATATATTTGTTTCATGTATATTGGACCTATGTCCATATGCAACATGCCTAAGAATGTTTAAATATCATGTTTTTGTAATTGAATATGTTTTAGGAAAAATCAGATTTCCTATTGAAAAATCTAAGTTTGATAAAATACATGTTTTGGTTTTTTGGTAAAAAATGTTAAAACACAAAATAGTTCATATGCTTGATATTTGAGCTAAACTTTTTATCACATGTTTATATATCAATGCAAAATGTTAAAACTATTTTTGGGTATTTTTACAAAGACTTAAAAGATTTTTAGAAATATTCTTTACATGTGTTTCTGTCACAGAACAGTGGCTGACAGGCCAGGTCGGCCGACCGCACGGGTCGATCGCACCAAAGGCCGGTCGACCCTTGCGGTCGACCGACGTGCACAAGCTTGTGCACGTTTGGCAGACACAGGGACGGTCGGCCGGGCGGCCGATCGTACCAGAGAGCTCTGCTCTCTGTTTCTGGCGGTCGGCCGGGCGGTCGACCGAGATGGCCCAACGGTCATAATTATGACTGTTGGCGGTCGGCCGGCCGGCCGACCGCTAGCCTGTCAGGCTGCCAGATCAGCCTAACGGCTAGTTTCTGTTCTGACCTATATATACCCCATTTCTTGGGGGTTTTAGAAAAGATTTTCAAGAGCAAAATTTCCTTATTCTCTGGTTTATAAAACAAGTTTTCAAAAGTGTTTAAGAGCCAAAAGATCTATCTTTATATTGTTTTAGGTTTTTGGAAAAATCAAAGAAAAGAGTATTTTGGGAGATTTGTCTTGGTTTTCATTCTCTATCTTTTACAAGAGTTTTCCAAGTGTTTTCTTTGAGTTTTTGTTTTCCAAACACCTAGTGTTCCACACTTGAGCTATCATCTATCCTATTCTATTAGGATCTTGTTTTGTGGAAAGAAGAGATTGTTTGAGGTTGATTGAGCCTCCAAGTTGTAAACACCCTTACTTTTGTTGTATCCCTCTTTGGTAGAGGTTGATCGGGTGATTGGTTTGCTCCCTCTAGTGTGAGGTGGAGTTGGTTGTTGTTTGCTCCCTCTATTGAGAGGTGGAGTTGGTGTTTGTAATCCTCTTCGGTAGAGGTGTTGGTTATTGTTTGGCTACGGGCCTACCCCTCGGTTGTGAGGCGGTGTTTGAGAGAGGAGTTCGGTACTCCCTTGTTGTAAAAATCCTTCTCGGTGAAGGTTCCTCGGTGGGAGTCCTCGGTGGACAAGATAGTGGATTAGAAATCCTTCTCGGTGAAGGCGGGGACGTAGAGCTAGGGCTCGAACCTCAGAACATATCTTTGTGTTTGCGTTTGATCCATTGTCTCTCTAACTCTCTCTCTCTTTATATTGTGCATAGCATCATTCATTCATTCTTATCATATATTGCTTGCGTTATGCCTTGCATTGTTCATATTGCTATACCTCTTATATGCTTGGATTGTTTGTGTGTGCCTCACTTGTACTTAACCACAAGAGCTTCATATAGCACCTCAACCCATATCTAGGGGAATCAAGAGGAGTTAGTCCAGAGCCCTTCACGGGGAATTCGGCTACACTTGTTGGTTGTATTAAGTGTGTTGCAAAATTTGTTTAAGCTTCCGCATTTAGCGCACTTAGTTTCTAGATTAGCATTTACACCTATTCACCCCCTCTAGGTGTTTTTCATAATTTTCTTAGTTAGTTTTTCTGTTTTGCTCGAGACGAGCAAAAGATAAGTGTGGAGGGTGTGATTAGTCTCCAAAATTGCATGTTTCATACCACATCTTCACATTTATTCAATATTAAATTTTATTAATAATACCTTTCTTGTATATTTCTAGGTCCATGGCATGAAATTAGGAGGAAGCACAAAAATCTCATTTACTTGGTGATTTTTGGAGCCTATATATAGCCACAAACTTTGGGAAGCTCATCTGCCAAATGATGTTGCAATTATTCAGAAACTAGCAGTACATACCAACAGGGGGACAAACTAGGAAGACGTGGCAGGCGGCACCGCGCGCGCGGCCTAATGTGCGCGATTTGTCTTTGTCTTCGACTCCTTACCCTTATCCTTGATCCTTAGACAATCAACCTTCCAGTGTCCTATCTCTTTGCAGAAGACACACTGGTTCTTCAGATCTCTGAACCCTTGTCTGAACTCCGATCTCTGACGCTCGCCTTTTCCTTCCGATTGGAACTTCTGCCTTTTATCATCAACGCATCTACTAATGTACTATTAGAAGAAGACTGCTTGTCCTTCCTCGCTTTATAATTTACAAGAGCAGCCGACACATCACTGTAGTTAAGTGTTTGTTTATCATTGATCAAAGTTAGGATGAAGGTTTCATACTCTTCTTCGGGAAGAGACTTCAGTAGAATCAACGCCTTATCCTCTTCTTCAATCTTCACATCCACGTTAACTAAATCTGTAAGAAGCTTGGTGTAGTTATTCATGTGTTTATCAATGGAGATTCCTTTCTTCAACTGAAAGCCATAAAGCCTACTTTTCAATTGCAAACGTGATTCTATGTTTTTTGTTAGATACTTCTTCTCCAGGATCTCCCACAGCTGCCTCGCAGATGTCTTATATAACACATGATACTTGATGTCTTGTATTAAACAAGACCTAATCAAACCATACGACGTTCGATTCATCTTATCCCAATCCTCTTCAGAAGTAGTCTTGCGCTTTTTCTCAAATCGTAGAGTGTCTTCGAGGTTTGATGCCGTCAATGCATCCATCACCTTACATCTCCACATCTCGAAGTTGTTCTTACCATCAAACTTCACCACATCAATCTTCAATGAATGTGGATTCATGATTTTCACCATAGATGTACTATCTCCAGCCATCTTCTCAATAGATTCCTCAAAATAATATGGAAAGCAAACAGAGTTAGATTAAAAACTATTTTGAGATCGACACACGATTCCACAAATAGTCCCAATACTCTCCAAGATCGACACACGATCTCCACTAAACAGCAACCAATGCTCTTGGAACTAACACACGATCCCACGATGAACCTGAGACGCTTTGATACCACTTGTAGCGCGCGTCTTGGCAACAACCCAATTGAGAAACTCCAATCAATAGAGAGAATACCCAAAGACAAGAACAATAAACAAAGGAGAAAGCCAATACAATATTTAATGAGGTTCGGCAATTTGCCTACGTCCTCGGGGCAAGGGGGAGAGATTTATTGATTCAACAATCAAGTACAGATTTTTCCTTGCATACAATTCATAAGAGCTCTACCCCTTATATATAGCCAGAGAGTCCCAGGGTTTTACGAAACCACAGTTAGATTCGACTCCAATTCAGAAACGAAGTCTGAATCTGAACAGGAGATGCAGACGCTTGTCGGTCGACCGACCCATCCCTTCAGCCGACCGGTTGGTTGACCGAGCTTAAGAGAGAGTTGGGCATGTGATTAGTCTCTAAAATTGCATATTTCATATCATATCTTCACATTTATTCAATATTAAATTCTGTTAATATTACCTCTCTTGTATGTTTCTAGGTCTATAGCAGAAAATGAAGAAGAAGCACAAAAATCTCATTTATTTGGTGATTTTTGGAGCCTACATATAGCCATTGACGTTGGGAAGTTGATCTGCCAAAACAGGGTGCAGTTCAGAAATCAGCAACACATACCGACAGGGGGACAAACCAGGAAGACGTGACAGGCGACGCCGCGCGCGCGGCCACATTATGGCTGCGGAAACGTGGCCATAGCCGTGTTTTCGTGGCTCTTTTGTGGAGCCGCACGTCGAGATTTGACGCGCGGCTCCGTACACTCTCCCTGGTGCCCCTTTTGCATATAAATACCCTAAGATTTTCAGAGCTCAAAAAGGGAGAAGTTTTGAGGAGAGTTTAGTGTAGATTTCTTCTCCTTAGGGTAGTTTTGTTCTTCTTCTTCTTTTGTATTTTTCATTTTTATAGATCATGTAATAGGAAAGAAGTGATCATAGGATAGAAGAGAAGTTCTTGTAATAGAGGGTGACACTCTATGAAAGGTTCTTCCTTTATCTCTATTTGCTTCTTCTCTAACTCTTTACATGTTTAGCTAATTTTTTCTCATGGCAACTAACTACTAATCACTAACTTGCTTACTCCTTACTTGATAATTCACATGAATCTAATAGCCTCTACTTGATCTTTCTCTTGCAAGAGCCATTGATGGCTTATGATGATGGATTCTAACACTCTAACATTCATCTTTCTAACAAGCTAACATTAATTTATTTCATGCTTGCTCTTAGTTAGTTTTGATGGTTTAAGTGTAGTTTGTATTTGTTTGTTGAGTTTGGATATGATGAGTTATCTTATGAGTCATGATTTGAAACGCTCTTGATCCAAGGATTAGTGATGGCCAAGGGAACTAAGAATTAGTAATGGCCAAGGATACATGTGAGGCAACTATCACTAAGAGGTTATATGATTAGTGGAGTCATTAGTAGTTAGTAGCCATGAGTTTTCTTTCTTTTTTACTTTGTTTTAGAAATAATTTCAAAAATCACAAATACCTTCTCTTCAATGTCTCTATCTTTGTTTTCACTGTACACTTCTCTTTTCATTCTTTATTTTCTTTTCTTTTCATTCTTTAAAACATAGAAGAACCGTTAACACACACGTGAATAGACCGGTAAAACTTCTATCGCTTCCCGTCCTTGTGGATTCGACCCGTTTAGCCTCTATGCTATAACGAAAGTATCGAGGAAGACAAAAGACACACTTTAACTCTTGATTTCAAAATGACACATTTTGTGCTTGGTTTTCTCTCGATCAGCATGCCAGTCGGTCGACCGTGCCGGTCGACCGTTCTCCTTACTATGGTCGACCGGGCAGTCCACCGAGCAGCACCTGTACACGTTGTGCACGCTGGTCGACCAGGTGATTGGCCGGCCACTGTTCTGGCCTGCAATTCGCTGCGTTCTCGCTCCTTTTGGATCCCGATCTCTGCACTATTTCTTCCAATGAGTTTAAAAAACTCTACGATAGCTTTTTATCTCGTCTCTCCTTACATTCTTGTGGTCAAACAAGGAGTTTTTTGGTCAGAGCGGTAGGCTATGCCCATCATTGGTGGGCATCTGGCAACTGTTCTTTCAATACCAATCCGGCTCCTCACAGCAAATGTATATGGAATGACTGTGACAGCATTTCTACTGTGCCAGCGGATACATTGCAGACATTGGCAATCGGCAGGATGTACTGAAGGTGAAAGTGGAGGATCTGACTGCTGGTCTGGCAACCGGTAGGGTTTAGTTGGTGGAGGAGGAGATGAGGGATCAGGTGGCGTTGCCAATGGCTGCACATTCTTAGGGATTCTAATTGCACCTTGTTATATGTATTGTTCCTGGATTTGCTGTATGAATGTGTGCTGTCAGAATAACTTTTTCTTAATTTGGATGGGGGGCGATGATGAACTGTGGAACTCTTTTCTCTATAATTTGCTATTGATGTGGCAGACTCCTTGGAGCTAAATGTGTTGGTCACATCAATATTCTTTTCGTGTCTGTTCATTTTGAATACTTTTATTTGGTGATATATATCGTCTAGGTTTGCAGAAGCATAGGGATTTTTTGTTTCAATGATGGCTCAAGAATGTATTCATTGTTTCTTGAAATATTTTTATTTTCCTGGAGAGCTCTGTGAGTGCAGTAAACAGTCAGTTGCCGTTTGCAGGAACAATGCACGGTGCTAAGGGAAATTTCCGATGGCTTAAGAATAATTGGAACTAAATCTTAGTCAATTGAAGTACATTGAGCTATAATAGGGTTGGCTAACGGGACGAATCGGGTTGATCGTCCCGTCAGCCCAATGAATCCGTGACGAGACGGGTCTCGTCACAGATTTTAGGGGTGGCAGACGGGTCGCGACCCGCTAGATCCGACCCGACCCGAAGTTAGCGGATCTGGGTTTGGGCTAATCGGGTTTGGGTCGTAATCGGGTCAACCCATCTGACCCGATTATTAAATGGGTCGGGTCGACCCAAACCCGCCAGACCCCCTTGACCCGCCAGACCCGATTATTCTCTCTCCTCCTCGGCCTCCTCTCCTTGATCTTCTCCTCTGCCGCCCCCGCCGCCTCCATTTCGCCTAAATCAAATTGTCAAAAAAATGCGTAAGACCAATTTTGAACCCGTGGCCTCTAGTGTGTAGGGTTTAGTGTGATGACTAACTATGCCACCCAACAATTTGGTAATAAAGTGTAAAGAAATTGTATTTAAAATTTAATAATCGGGTCAAATGGGTCGGGTCGGGTCGACCCGACTAACAATGGGTCGGGTCTGGGTCTGAATTTTTGACCCATATAATAATCGGGTCGAGTCGACCCAACCCGATTATTATATGGGTCGAGCAGTAATCGGGTCGACCCGACTCGACCCAATTGCCACCCCTAACGGATTTGACGAGACGGGTTGAAAACCCGGGTAACGAATCGGGTCAGGAGACCCGATTCGTAACCCGGATTCGCCGAGACGGGTTGAACCCGTCTCGGCATTTTTTAATTTTTTTTAAAATTTGAATTTTCTTAAATTTTTAAATTTAAAGTTATAAAGAAATTAGGAAAAAATAGTAAAAAAAGAGGAAAAAATTTAAAAAATGTCTAAAATTATAAAAAAAATAATAGAATTGATATTCACTAATTACAAGTTTTTTTGTAAGGTAAATTATTTTATTAATATGAAAAATCATATACCAATCTGCTCATCACATATAATGTACATAAAACTCCTCTCATATAATATACATAAAAAACTCTGGTGCTCATCTCATACAATATACATAAAAAATTCTGGTGCTTATCTCATACAATGTACATAAAAAACTCTGGTGGTTCTCTACTCTTCATCATCGTCCTGTTCAAATTTTTCATCTAGAATAGCTTTTCCTTGTGTGCGTCTTTCTGCATCAAACCAGTCCTTTAAGCAAACAGCCATCTCCAAGTGTTTCGGCATCAGTCTGCTCCTCCAGGGTGTCAAAACTCTACCACTTGTAGAAAATGCGCTCTCGGACGCTACTGTAGAGGCCGGTGTTAGTATATCTCGGGCCATGGTAGAAAGAACAAGAAATTATTTTCTCTGTTCTTTCCACCATGACAAAACATCAAAAGTTTCCCATGGTTCATCATCATTTTTATTTATTTCAGCAGACATTGTGTTCAAATATAAATTAAGTTCATCAAATGAACCTGCTCCTGAAGAGTGTTTCTTTCTAGTATTAGAGAAAAGTAAACTTTTAAATTAGATAATCTTTTACCTAGACTAGTAGAAGAAGTTTGTGATGGTGTAGGTATCCTAAATTCAGAAGAAAAAGGGGAAATAACTCATCTCTGTACAATGAATACATTTCTTCTAAAAGAGATCTAATTTCTAAAAGTAATTTATCTACATCTTGTTCATAATTTAAACATAAAATAAATTAAATAATAAAAGTTTTACATTAGCTATTTTAATTCTAAGATCCATAATTGCAGCTAAATAAAATAAAAAAGCGTATTTTCAAATATTTTCGAAAATTTTCATCCATATCATGTATAGCCTCTTCAAGACTGTCATCATCTCTGTATGTAGCAAATACTTAAGCAATCTCATTAAGATTATAAAAAACTAAGTTACATGTGGGATAATATGTACCAGAAAATGCTTTTGTGGCAGTGTCAAATTTTTCTAGAAAAGTACAAAAATTTTCATACAATTTTTACTCTTCATCGCTAATATAACAAGATGAACTGTAAAAAAATGAATTGCTTGTTTATAAGGAAGACAATCTTTAATCATATTGTAGCTTGAATTCCAACGAGTTTTCACATTTTCTTGGAATAGTTTTCCTTTAGGCCACATTGTCGGCAATAACTTTTAAAAGATTGTCTCCTAAGTCCACTGTGTTTTATATGTAAAATAATTTCTTTAACTTTATAAATATATTTGTCTAAGATTTTTAGACCATCTTGTACATATAAATTCAATATATGACAAACACATCTAATATGAAAAAGTTTGCCGTTTAAAATCGGATCTAATACCGTTTTCAATTGTCTTATTGAAGCAGTATTTTCACTTGCATTATCAAAAGAAATAGAAAATATTTTATTTTCCATACCATAATTTCTACAAGTAAGAAAAATTGAATTTGCTACATTTGTAGCAGAATGTTTCTCAGAAAATTTAGAAAATGATAAAATATATTTTTGTAAAATCCAGTTATCATTAATAAAGTGAGCAGTAACACATAAATAATGAATAAGATTCAGAGCTTCCCATATATCGGAAGTTAATGAAATTTTTCTAGCATCACTAGTAAAAAGAGCCTTCAAAATATTTTTTCTATTTACAAATAAATCTTCAATTTCTTTAGTTATAATTTGTCTGCTAATTCTCTTATAATCAGGAGCAAAAACAGATTTAAGATAATCAACTAATGCATCTGATTCAGTAAAAGAAAATGTAAGTTCTGCTCGAACAATAAATTTAGCTAACTTATGTTTATTTACTTCAGGCTTATATCTCCAAGTGGAGAGTGTGCCTGAATCAGCTAATATTTGTGCTTGTTGTGATGGTAAACCGTGATTTTTATCATGCTTTTTTTCATAGTGTTTACTAAGAACACCTGTACCGTATCCTTCTTTATGATCAAATAGTTGATGACAGTATTTACATTCTGCCTTTCTTCTACCTTCAACAACTTTTTAGTGGTTGTGCTAGTTGGTTGTTATGTTTCTGAAACTATAGTATCATGCTGTGCTGGTTGTGTATCGTGTTGTTCTTGTGTTTCAGTAAAAAAAGGAGCCAGAGATTGTACTTGCATTGGTGATGTTGACATTAAAAGTTGAGAATATGAGGAATATTGAGGAGGGAAGGAAATAGAATGCCGACCTGTACCACTGTCACTGACATATGCAGCATGTGTATATGGTGCAAAACCACTGTAGTCAATTGCATAGCTTGACGAACTGTGATAGGGAGCAAATCCGGATGTTGAGGGAACATAATTGTATGGTGGGTAAGCGGCATATGTTGACGATGAGCTACCGCCAGCATCGGTGTAAGGTGCGGCAGATGAAGGATTGTGTGTTGATGAAGAGTTACCGCTGGCTTCGGATGACCGCCAGTACTACAGTTGGGCTCCATTAGATTAGACTAGAAGTTGGTAGAGATTTATAATTATAAGAGAATAAGAGTGATTTATAATAGAAGAGAGTGGGTTGAGGTTAAGTGAGATAAAAGTGAATGAGAGTGGAGGGTATTTATAAAGGTTAGAGGGGTTTTTTAATTTTTTTTTTTTTAAAAGGATACAACGGCTCAAAAATGAGCCGTTGTGGGTGAATAAGGGGGTGTCACCCTCTTTCTCACCCACAACGGCTCATCGTTGAGGGTTGAAAAAAAATAAAAAACGAATCTAGGAGTCTGAGACTAATTTTCCTCTCTAACAGTCATATAAATATATTGGACATAAAAAAAAATTAGAGAGAAGGGGGGTCGGGGAAATTTTCCCCGACCCGATTCGTCCCGTGATTCGTCACGGGACGAATCGAATTCGTTCCGTTTACACGGGACGGGTCAACCCGTTTTGACCCGCCCCTAAACGGGACGGGTGCGGGTTGACTCGCAACCCGTCCTGTGTGACTCAAACGGGTCGCACAGGGCGGGGCGGATCGACGCGGGTCGACCCGCCCCATTAGCCATCCCTAGCTATATATGTTGCGGCCACATACAGGTAATTCCTTCATATCTTAGTTATGTTTACATGAGCTTCATATTTAGTCATGTTTGCATTAGACAATTCAAGATACTCCGAGAAATTTTCAACAGGCTTGTACCATTGTCTAATGTATCAAGATCACAGTCTGACATTCCTTCACAAATTAAACAGAGGTAATGGCTAAGCTCATTTTCTCCTTTTTCTTCTTGGTTTTTTTGCGTTTCTTTTTCCTGCACTAAGTTTAGTTTTGTGGAAAGGCAACCTGGCGGTAATTCTTCTTGAAGAACATTCACTTTTGAGAAAGTCTTTTTAACATTAACTCAGACTATGCACTTGGTATTCAGCAGACCTTCAGTAAATGGGAAGAAAAACTGCAGCAATAATTTTTCATAAACCTAAGTTCCTGATGTCCATATATAACTAGTGTGTAAGTTCTATTTCTTATCTGGTTGCATTTACTCTTTGAATTCTTTGTCTTCTCTTTTGGTATTTCCACAGCATATTGCATCTGTTCTTCAGGCTTAGCTATATGGCTCTGAGCATAGTGGATTTCATCATTTTTGGCACACAGTTAATCTGCTCTGTTTCACCTATTTAGTTCTTTCCCATGTTTTGTTTTTGAATTAAATTGTATGTTTTTGGTTTTGTTCTAAGCATTTTGTATACTGCCAATACATCCCTCTGTTTTATTTCTAATAAAAATAGCGATCCTTCAGAGCTCTGTATGTATTATTAGCATTGCTTACGCTTATTCAAATCATTGAAAAAGAAGGGGGAAAAAATTACACAGTGTTGGATAAAACTTTCCTCTGTTTATGATCCCATAGATACTGCACAAAATCATCTAGGCATTTGTCTTGCATCTCCAAATTGCCAAATATGTCTCTGGACTGTCTAGCTTTTGCCCTGAAAGCCTCACCCTTTTCCTCTGCCATGACCAGCCTCAAGCTTTCAGCAATCTCCTCTCCTGTAAAAGACCCGTCCTCGTTCTTTGCCACCTCCATCGCGATTTTCCTCTCGACTAGGTTCCTAGCGTTAAGCCCCTGCTCGAACATTAAGGGCAGAACCACCATTGCCAGCCCAAAGGAAAGCCCTTCAATGATTGAATTCCACCCTCCATGTGTCAAGAATCCTCCAACCGAAGGGTGAGTCAAGAGCTGAATTTGAGGTACCCAACCCATGCAGACTAATCCGCGGCCCTTGGTTCGCTCTTCAAATCCATCGGGCACCTTCTCTGCCCTCAGTACCCATAAAAATGGCAAATTGCTCAGCTCTAGTCCTAAGGCTATCTCATCCACTTGTGCACTTGTTATCTTAGCCTCACTCCCAAATGCAGCATACACAACTGATCCTATTTCTTGTTCATCCAGCCACTTGAAAGTGCTCTCCCATTCTCCTTCATCACTATCGTCTTGGATTATGGGAGGAAGCATCCCAATCGGAACAATTGACTTATTGAAGAGCTCACCTATGAGTTGTAGCCATTCTTGTTCGAACTCCATGCAGCTCCTGATGGTCAAGAAGTCACACCCTTCGATTGTCGTTGCAAATCGATACATCTCATTCACACCTGAAGCGTCTTGTTGTCTGGCAGGCTCAAGGATGTGTCGGACCTCGTGAGGCCGGAAGGCGATGGTGGAAGGGAACGACACCCACTTGGGAGCCACCGTGTACTCCTCCACCGTCGTCCTCCGATGCTCGTTGCCCAGCAGGACCTGCGGCGAGCCTAGGAAGCCTAGGACCGCCGCGTTGAAGAGGCTGAGATAGGTGCAAGGCACACCGGTCTCGGCAGATATGCGAGGGACCCAATATGCAGCATAGTCATAGACAATCCAATCAGCAGGAGGATTCGAGGTCTCCTGTAGGAAGCTCAACACGTCGTGTTGTAGAGTGTCGAACGCTTTCTTGAGGTACGGGCGGAGGTCATCGGACGGGAGGTCGATCGTCAGCTCGGCATCTTCGGGCAGGTTTTCAATGCGAGGCAAAGGGAATTGTACAAAGCTTATAAGGGGGGATGTGTTTTTGGGGATCTTGGGGAGTCTTTGAATGTTTCTAGGAGTAGAAAGGAAGGAGATTTTGTGGCCTTTTTGAGCTAGGCGTTTGGAGAGCTCTAGGAATGGGAGGAGGTGGCCCAAGGCTAGCCATGGGAGCATCACTATATGAAGTCTGCTGCCATTGTCCATAGCTTTTGAGAGTTTTGGAGATTGTGGGCGAAATTGATGTCAACTGAGAGCTATGCGGTTGAATATATAGATAAGAGAATGCAATAATGGACCTAAAAATAATCTGTGTCATGTAGAAGATATGTGTTTGAATATGGCTTGTCTTTAGTGTCAAATTGGTCATGGATGACGTATGGTATTGGTTATTATTCTCTCTTGAGTGGGAAGCAGACAAGAAATTTCTGAAAAATGAAAGACAATAGTATATATTTTTTAAGTGTTTAATTTGCTGTCTCCTTTTGACTCTGTTTTTTTTTTTGTATGCATCAACTGGGCCATGGAGAAAAGAAAGGGAGAATATGCTGCATTCTCTGTCATAATTTTGTTTAGTAGTATATCATGCTTTAAATTTGTATGGAAGTGAATGGATGATGGAACTTGCATTGATTATAACAAAAGATTCAAACATTGATGCACATTGTAGCAGCCACTTCAATATTAGATTGTTATGACGACTGTTTCAATTTTTGGTTCCGCCTGCAGATTAATTCCAAAATTTTGTAATAGATGTTGACGTTTTCATTGACAAGATTGCAAATGGATCTGTAGTTGCCAACTGAGGTAGAGTATAATGCAACTTGCTGGCTTCAAGGATTAGAGCTTTTTTTTTTTAGCATTGGCCAGGGCACGCTTTTTTTGACCACTGACCAAAGTTTGGATTGAGTGCAGTAGACTTAATTTCTCGTGTGATGGATCTGAAAAGCATATGTCAAGTTCATCAACTGGGAAACTGGGAGTCTTTGATCGCCTGAGCAGTGTGATTCACTATTTTGCTTCTCATATAAATAGTTATGTTTGTATCAACATGAGCAATGGCTATCAACCTTTACCTTCACTTACCTTGGCCTTCCCGTTAAGCCAACGCTCCTCTCTAGAGCTGACTGGTAACCTCTCTTGGACAGAATTGAACGGCGTTTCTCCTCCTGTGAAGGCCGTAGTCTTTTGCTATCCACCACTCATTGTTACAAATAGAAGAAAGATATATGGCATAGCGCGATATTGGTGATGTATTCATCACTGCAAGTCCAATTTGGAAAGGAGACAGAGCTGTTACGAGCAGAGATGATGTCTAGTTACGTGGGACACCATTTGTACACCCAGAGGTCAAGGTGGACTCGATGTGCGTAATCTGCAACATTTCAATTTCTCTCTTCTAGCTACATATCTCTTGTTTGGGTACTGCTGCTCCCCTTGGGTCCAGATTGTTATCCATAATTACTACATCGCCGCCTTCCATTTGGGATATCGCGTATTCGTTGCAGGATAGGTGACTCGCTGAAATTCTGGAAGGATCAGTGGATTGGTATTGTGCCCCTATTTGTTGTGTATTTGAGATTGCCAACAATCTTGAGGCCTCAGTCAGCTCTCAGATGTGGAGCGGGTTTACTTGGACCCAGTTTTCTGTCTTCCTTTTTCACAGTCAAGGGTGCTTGTTCTTTCTACTGTGCTAGTATTGTTAAAACATGATGTCATTTACTACTACTACTGATCGAATCTCTTGGGATGTGCACTCGTTGTGGGTGTTAGAATATAAATATAATACCCTCTACCCTCATCTTAGCTCCAGAGTTTTCGTGTAGTGGCAGGGGCTGTAATATAGTATCAGAGCAACTCAGATTCAATTCCCCACCGCGCACGTAGATAGGTTCATACCAAGCTCCTGGTCATTCTCTATGCAGCATGTGTGGGGGGCTGGAGGACTGCCACCCTCCCTCCAGATCTCTGGAAAGATTAGGACAGTATAGTTCAAGAAGCGATCGCCGGAAAAATGTTTTTTTCACATTTTTGTTCGACCAGGCTTTTCTTTCGATGCTCTCGTCTTTACCCTCAGAAAAGGGCTATCAAACTGTCAATTTCTGGAAAACATAAGAGTAACGTGATGATCGTTTATTATATAAGCATGTAGAGGTTACTTGATTGTAAGTCAGAAAAATAAGATGCTTGTCTTTGGCATATATTGACTTCGTTAAATTCTAACAACTTAAACCTGTAAGATCTTCCTTTAAAAAATAAAAATCAATTACAAAAGTTTCAAGCAATTTCAATTCATATGATAAAATAAATAAATAATAAACGGAGGAAAGGAAGTCTAAGCTTTAATCATCTACATTGCTGTTTATAGACGAGATCATAAAAGTTTAGCTTGTATCAAGTAGTTAATTAATTTCTAATCAAGTTATATGTCTTGCGCAAATTACATTATAACATAATATTAAAAACTCGTTGCTGCGTGTGAATTTTGAGCCTCTTATAGTAAAAACTCGTTGTTGCGTGTGAATTTTGAGCCTCTTATTAGCCCTAAACGATAAATACGTATGAAGAGGAAGAGACATAGTTATCGCAAAAGTTTTCTAGATGTAGCTAAAAGCTTGAAGCCCAGTTTGCAACAAAATTTCAACCCAAAGATTTATGCTGGTGTTTGTTCCAAAAAAAAAAAAAATTAACCCAAAAATGTCTTAGTTTTCAAATATATCAAGCAGGCAAGCAAGTAAACGAACATCCAAGCGGAGCTAAGTAAAACTGGAACGCAGCTAACGCACAACGCTAGACGCTATCACGCTCGGCGTGGTTACCGCTCGCGGCACGCTAAACGTACAAAACGGAGCGAGGTGTGAACGCTATACTTCACCACGCTCACTATGTAATTACGCTTGAACGGAATTAGCGGTAAAGCGCTGAGCGCTAGGTCTGCCCACCAGGCGTAGCTAAGAGACATGACGATCTGAACGCACTCGCTCTTTCGAGAAAGTGGGTGAGAGTCCAAAGGGCTAATAGGCCCGGAGGCATAGTAAGTACCAGCAAAAGTGTTAATATCGCACACACGCATATAACAGATAATAACTAAACTATCAGTAGAGTGGTGAAGCACAGAGGCTGAACAAAATAGAAATAAAAATCAGCGAGCAGACAAGCGAACAATCAAGAGAAGCTAAGCAAACTGGAGCAAGATCAACAAGCAGCGTTTTATGGCTAAAGTACACGGCGGAACTACGGAAACAGCTCGAGTGTTGGGACGCTATTCTGTCGTAGGACAAAGTTCCGCTCGAACGAATCTAGCGATAAAGCGCTAAACTCAACTATCATGCGTGCCTGAAAGACCTAACGCATTGAATGCACTCCCTCTTTCAAGAAAGTGGGCGAAATCCCTAAGGGCTGAAGGGCCGAGTAAGTACCTGCAGAAGTGTTAGTACCACACTAGCACACATATAAATAGGGTTATAACTCGACTATCCGTGGAGTAGTGAAGCTCGGAGACTGAGTGTAGGGCCTGGAGGCTAAACGACCACAAAAGGTCAGCCGCGCATGGTATAAAGCAGTAATAGAACAGCAACAGAGGCAGAGTATATGTATAAGTATTAAACTACACTACTACAGATATTCGTCACAGATCTACTATATGTACAATCCTAAGCACTCGGCCACATACAAATGCAGGTATACAATTTACAGAAATACAAATACAACACGGGAGAAACACAAATACATAAATTTCCCAAAAAAACAAACACAACCCGTCGAAGCAGGGAATCCCAATAATAAGGCAAGAACACTCGCCTAAAAGTCCAGAAAATGTCACAAATCCTCGAATCCCAAAACACGTACCACACGGCTAATATATATATATATATATATATATATATATATATATATATATATATATATATATATATATATATATATATATATATGGGGTTACTGTACCTCAACTGACGGCTGAGAGAGTTTCTCAGCTGGCGGGACGTGGCAACATAATAGCCACGAAGTTGTCATTAATTTTGGCGGACAAAAACCTGAGAAATCCCACCTAAATTACTCTCAGTCACCTCAACTTTGTATTTGACGAAAATACCCTCCCTCACAACATTTTACCTTATGTAACACATTTCCTTTCAAAAAAATTTACAGATCTAAAATTTCACCTGATCATTCTGAAGAGATTAGTTCTATTGTTTCACAAATTTGTTCCGTTTTTTAAAATATATTTGCTAGATATGGCGCCAAAGAAATCATCCGCCGAAAAGATAATGGTGAAACAAAAGCAAATTTTTTTAGGGTTTGTATATTTTAATAGTTATAATTTTTTTCCAGATTTGAGAGAGTTTTTGTCACTTTTTTTTTTGAAAACTTGGGACCATGGTCGCAAAAAAGACCAAATTTATTCATGAAACTTGAGATCATGAATAAATTTTTAAATTTATAAATTTTGTAACACAGCGACAAAGGTCCAATTTTCTTGAAGTTTTTTTCATTTCCTTCTATTTCTACCATGGTCGCAGTTGTTTAGAAAAAGCGATGTAGATGTATGCGATCTTGCTCATAGTGTTTTAACAAATTTTTTTCATACACTTTTTGTCGACCTGGGTCGCAGTCGTTAAAATTAGAGTTGCAGATGTGTGCGACTTAGATGTAGCGTTTTAAAAAAAAAAATTTTTTGACTTTGCGTTGTAGATGAATGCGACATTGGTCGCAGTATATGAAACATCCTTTGTTTTTTATTCCCTATTTTGACGACCTGGGTGGCAGTTGTTTAAATTTGTAGTTTAGATGTTTGCGACTTCGGTCGAAGTTTTTTTACAAATCATTTATTTTTCTTTCCCTTTTTCTGACGACATGGGTCGCAGTTGTTTCAATCTGCGTTGTAGAGTTATGCAACCTTGGTCGCAGTATATTAAACATCATTTGTTTTTCATTCGCTTCTCTTTCGACCTGGGTCGCAGTTATTTATATTTGCACTGTAGATGTATGCGACATTGGTCGCAGTGTTTTAAAAATAATTTGTTTTTTATTCACTTTTATTTTTTATATAATCATTAAACTAAAGTTTTTAATATTTCTTCATATATAGGTAAACAACAACTGAAGGTTCGTCCTCTGAGATCGAGCCTAAAACCTATGTGCGAGTTCATTAAGAAATTCAAAAAGTACATTCAGGGTGATTTCGTAGATGCGATCAAGAAGACCCCATTTGGCCCAATCTTCATGGCCTTCTACAATGAGAAATTTGGGGGTGAAAAGGGTCTAAAATCAAACATTGTTGTACTGAGAATTTTAGACCAGTATGATAAGGATACAAGGACCTTTAGAATTGGGGGCAAACAAATTGAGTTAACAGTGGAGGATGTTGCCCTAACTTTTAGTCTACCTATCATTGGGGCGGATTTTATTATGAATAAGACCTGTACAATGAAGGACAGAGGGGTTATAAAACATTATTTCCCTAATATAAAGAAGATCACGAAAGTATCTATTGAAGAACCTTTGGATGATCTTCTGGTCAAGAAAAGAAGGAGGAGTGAATTAGATGTGACCAAGGATGAACAGCTTGAGCAGCAAATGACTTTAAATGAAATTATAAGAGACATATAAAGACTTGCAGCTCAAGACTTTACTACAATAATCATCCTATACATGTCGGCCACTCTATTCTTTTCTGACAGTAAATGCACGGTGCCGTGGTATATTGTGGAACAGATTGCCAATATGCAGCTGATGAGGACAATATACTGGGCTAAAGCTGTTTGGCAATTTCTGATTGAGTCAATGAACATCTTCAGGCACACCACGTACGAGCTGCAAGGATGCTCCGTGCAAATTATTGTAAGTATGAATATCAAATTTGGCCAACATTGTATGAAATTTTCCGATATCTTGTGAATATTTGTGTAAACTAATTTAATTATACATTTTGCAGTATTGGCTATGTGAGAGGGCTCTTATTTTTGAGCCGAGGTCTGGTATGGAGGACAAAGCCGAGGCAGTAAGATGGGACCTCCAAAATATTAGCAGATCTCTTCTTGAAGTTGATCTAAATGAGCTTGACACACATATCGTAAGTTTTAAAATATTAAAAACCGTCATATATACTGTTGATTAAAATTTTATACATTTAAATGGGACCTCGGTTGCAGTTCTTTTTATTTGCAGTACAAATGTGTGCGACCATGGTCGCATTCTCTTGATAAATACCGTATACATAAACTGCGACCATGGTCGCAGTCTTAAGCTGCAAGTCTTCGCAAATCATTTTATTTGCAGTACAAATGTGCGCGACCATGGTCGCATTCTCTTGATAAATACCGTATACATAAACTGCGACCATGGTCGCAGTCTTGAGCTGCAAGTCTTCGTAAATCATTTTATTTACAGTACAAATTTGTGCGATCGCATTCTCTTGATAAATACCGTATACATAAACTGCGACCATGGTCGCAGTCTTGAGCTACAAGTCTTCGCAGTTCATTTTTTGTGCAGTACAAATAAACTGCGATCATGGTCGCATTCTTATCATGAATAGTTGTAAATAAACTGCGACCATGGTCGCAGTTAAATTATTTCATTGTTTTGTCTTTAAATTAATTTTTTTCAGATTTTGTATCGAATGGCCAACATCTCTAATGATGAAAGAAATATGGTTGGCCTTCCTGTTGAAGGAGAAGAGGAGGAGGAAGAAGAAGAACAAGAACAAGAAAATACATATAATGAAGCTAACATCCCGGCGGAAACAGAGCCAGAAGCGGCCAAAATAATTGAGCAAGAACAAACGAGTGAGCAAGAACCAACTATTAAAGGTTATTTGCCACCACCACGGGATGAACAAGCTGAAAAAATTGAAGTTTTGAGGAATCAAAATCAGTACTTGAGAGAATATGTTTCTCAGCTAGAAAGAAAAATTGAAAAAATGGAGACTGAGAACAGACTCAAGGCTGAATTAAAGAAAAAAAGAAGAGAAAGAAGAGAGAAGAAAAAATTAAAAAAGCAGCAGAGGAATTAAAAGTGAAAAAAGAAGAAGAAGAGCTGCTGAGAGCAGCCGCTGCTGCGGAGAAGGAGAAGGAGAAGGAGAAGAGGAGGAAGGAAGAGGAGTAGCATGAGAGGAGAAAGATGGAAGAAGAGGAGAAGGAGAAGGAGGAGAGAAGGAGAGAAGAGGAGGAGCAGGAAAAGGAGAAGAGAAGGAGGGAAGAGGAGGAGCATGAGAGGAGAAGGAGGGAAGAGGAGGAGGGAAAAGGAGAAGCAGGAAAAGGAGGAGAGGAGGAGGGAAGAGGAGGAGAAGCAGAAGAGGAGGAGGGAAGAGGAGGACAAGGAAAAGGAGGAGAGGAGAAGGGAAGAGGAGGAGGGAAGAAAAGAAGAAGGAGAAGGAGAAGAGGAGGAAAGAAGAGGAGGAGCAGGAAAAGGAGAAGAGAAGGAAGTTAGAGGAGGAGAAGAAGAGGCAGGAGAAAAAGAAGAAAGAGGGGAAGCGAGGAAGGAGAGAATGAAAGAAGAGGAGAGGAGAAGGAAGGGAGAAGAGGATAAGAAGCAAAAAAGGATGATGGAGCAGATGGAGAAGCAGGCTAAAGAGAAGAAGGAAAAAAATTTGGAAGAGGATGAAATCAAGGGTTCTGAATTTATAGTAAATATTTCTGGGAAAGATTTCCCCAGTTTTTCTTTAAATATAACTCAACAGATTTAAGAACTCTAAAAAGATAGAGCTTCTGAAGAAAAAAATTCAAGAACAGACTCCGGCTCAGAAGCAATCCTTAAAAAGAAAAGTTTTGAATTACTCTAAAGGAACGATAGAAAGGGGAGTCAAATACCGCAAGCGCGCTAAAAGAGATCGCGATGACTCCGACTTCGTTTATCCAAAACAGAAAAAGAAAATTAATGAAGATCCTCTTCCATAGCTTGCGGCTCAGACTTCTGTTACTGGTTTCGGCAACAAACAGATTTCCCACACTCAGCTAAAAACCAGGGGATTGACTGAAACCACAGCATACAGAATTCTGCAGCCCCATCAACAAGCTCTTATAAAAATTTCTTGGACAAGGCCTTCTCTGAGTAAGTTAATTAATTTTATTATAAATCACGTCAAAACTATTAGATATTTATATAAGAACAATATAATTATTAACTTTGTTTTGAATATCTTACAGTTCTACTGCATATCAGGATACCGACAAGGGAATCATTGTTGCCAAAAATGACATTGAGGACCTGATGTTCAGTAGAGAGTTAGATGCGAATATAATTCATTTCTACATGCAGCATCTAGAGAAAAGAGGCGGATTAAAAAGTATATTCTTTCGGAGCGAAGCTTGGGTAAACATCTATTTTCTCCTTTACGGTTAAATAAAATATCAATTTCCTAATTAATTTAGTGAATTAAATTTTTGAACGTTAAATATTCTACATGTAGTCTTTACTGCTGTTAAGGCATAACGAATGTACTGCGACCAAGGTCGCAGTTCATAATTAAAATAATCCACACGAATATCAATTTAAAATGAAGGTTACGACCTTTGGTCGCAGTTGCTGGCGGCAGTCTTAATCAACAACAACACTACGACCTTGGTCGCTATGCATGTTAATATAAAAAAACGAGTAGCTACCAAATGTACTGCGACCTAGGTCGCAGTCCATGATAAAATTAATCACCACGAATATCATTTTAGTAATGAAAGTATGCGACCTAGACGCATTTCCTGGCGGTCTTTATCAATAACAACACTGTGACCTTGGTCGCTGCATATATTAATATAAAAGTCGGGGTTCATAAGAAATGCTTAAAAATTAAACATGAATACAGGTGATGGCGATCAAGGTCGCAGCGTAAAAGTAGGTTAATCAAAAAACACTGCGACCATGATCACAGTCTGTTGTCTTGACATAATAACATCTAATTTTCATAATATTTTTTTATACTTTGAATTCATTTTGAAATTTTTTTTGTTGTTCGCAGCACGGTGTTGTATCTAAAAGTAGAGATCTGGAAGATCATTTCATCAAGCAGCTGTTGAAAAACTGGACAGTTGATGTGCAGTACATGTTCTTCCCGATCAATCACAAACACAGTGCTAACGATCCCGGATTTCACTGGACCTTGTTGGTATTAGATTGCCATACAGAAGAGTAGATTTTTTACAACTCTTTGGTCCCAGCTGAAAAACAAGCAGTACATTAAAGCTTTATCAAAGAGATACAAGAATAATGGTGAGTTGAAAATTAATATTTCGATTACTGGATACTTGCATTTAATTTGATTAATACTGATATTTTTTCTATTGACATTGCAGAAAGAAAGGTTACTACAGATTTTTGAAATTGATTTTAATAAATTAATGAAAAAATAAATATAAAATACACAAGATGCCCCCAACAAGCAAACATGTATATAATTTTTTGACAACTACTTACCTATCATATTTTCTACTTTTTTTGAGTATAGAAATCTAATTTCATTTAATGATTACTCTATACAATTTTTAATGTTGATTGCGCTGTATATGTATGCAAGTGCATGGAAAGTATAACATTTGGTAGTCCATCAGCTATTGATACTGTTACGGCTGCCGATGTACAGAGACTAAGAAGTGAGCTTGCATACATAATACTTGCAGATAGAGAGAAGAGTTGGGATGAAGAAACAAAAATTATAAGAAGGATGGTATTTGAAGACTGACAGTTTATAATTCATTGATGTACCTCAATTATAAATGTAAAAATAAATGCAATTCATTGATCTGTTTGTTTTATTAATTTAATTTATAAATATTTTTATACATTTATTTATTATAAAATCCATTGATTATTTTCAATTTACATTTGTTACACCGTGCATTTTACTAATTCGTATTGATATTAGAAACAAACATAAGTTCAGAAGTTGTATTGCGACCAAAGTCGCAGTAATGACCTGTTTGAGTTACAGCGTTTCCTTATATTGCGATACTGTAATCGAGACAGCAATCATGGTCGCAGTTACGTAATCATTTATCAGTTCCCAATGCGACTGTGGTTGCACTTCCATAATCGTAGAGACTAAAGTTTTTGTACACATAGTCCTTTATATATGTTTTAATTTAATTAACTTCATTAATTTATGTTATCGTAAACATAATCCTCCCTGCATTTTTCTACCATAAGATATTAAAACAATTAAAATCTTCACGTGTTTAAAGTACAAAGTAACTTGATGTAAGACTATATTAACTTTTTAACTGTTTTCGAGAACTGAACAATCACCTGGAAAGTATACAATTTTTGGGAAAAGGCAGAAAATAAATTTAGGACATGTTCACGTCGTTTGAGAGCTTAAACCTTTTGGAATTCAAGGATTAAAATATATAAAGGGTCATCATGACATGATTATAAACATACTAAATAGGTTTTACTCAAATTCATTACTTTCAATATTCGGAAACAGATTCAAAAATGTCTTCTCCACCGTCTTCACCGGAAAGAAGCCAATCATCTAATAATAATTGGATGTATAGTTCTGAAGAGATCCCTCGCTACGGGTCAGAGGATGAGCTTGATACAGACGACCCGTTCTAAGAGTTCATTGATGAACCAAAATACTGCCATGAAGAGGAAGAAAGCGAAGAGGAGATTGTTGGTAAAGAGGTGGAAGAGACGGAAAGCGATACGGAAGACGAACACAGTCATAATCTTGAGGAGGAATCTGATTATGATGGTGATGACGAGAAGGAGTAGATTAGAACTTTAAAATTTGTATTTCGATTTTTTATAAATATATAAGCCTGTTTTCTAATGTTAATTGTGTGAATTATAATTTTTACTACTTAGTCTTGGTTGAAATGCTGTACATTTGTCACAAATTTTATTCATGTTGTAGATCAAAATGGATGTTACAATTAAAAGATATATATATATATCGTCAGCCAACTGCGACTCTGGTCGCAGTCATGAAACTGGTGTAGACGTCCAGACAGATCGTTCAAATGGGCAAAAATGAACATGCGATCACGGTCGCAGTGTTAATTTATCTTCAGTGGACTGAAGCACAACATAGGGCGAAAATGTCAAAATGGAAGTTAAAATTAAATAAAAAAGGGAACGCTGCGACTGTTGTCGAAAACAGAAAAAATACCGTCAGGCAACTGCGACTCTGGTCGCTGTGATGGAACTGTTGTAGATAACGAGAAAGTCAATATTCAAATGTGCAAATATCGATGCGACCATGGTCGCAGTGTTACTTTATGTTCAGTGGAATAAAAAAAGAACATAGCGCAAAATTGTCGAAATTATATTTGTGCGGAAAATTTCAACTATATTCAGATGTTATAATAATATACCAAGAGACGGGGCAATTTTAAAAGCAACAAATCAATTTCCCCGGCATAGAAGCACTACGACCACGGTCGCAATTATCCCCATACACTGCTTATCTTTGAGACCAAAGTCGCTGTCTACATTAAATTAAATAAAAGGTAAACTATATAGGCCAAGTTTGTAACAGTAAAACTCTAAAGTACAACTACTTACAAAAATAGTACAGTAGAAGTCAAAAATGATATTAAAATCTGCTTATAATGACACGCCAGTGGCAGCATGCGACATGAATCTCTCTGCACTGTCCGACCCTGGTCGCAGTTCATGACTGAAACTGTCAAAATGAACACTTTATTCCTTCTAGGTGGACGCAACCCAAACCTACTTCTTCTGCCATTAAAAAGGAAAAGTAAGAAGTTTAAACATAAATCATTAGAAAGAAGTGTATAACAGGTTTAATTTAATACAAGTAATGGACAACTATAATAGCCCAGCTCTTGACAGTTACCACATCTTCGATGCTTCACTTCCTTCTGATATAGAGAATCTTCAAAACCAGACTTAAGCCTGGATGCAGCTCTAGGCCTCCCCTTGGTTGGTACAAGACCAATTGGATCACGTATATTCAATTCTTCACCATCTCGCAGAACGACGACGATCCACTGGAACCAACTGTAGTTTTAGGCTGTGATGACTGATAATTTCCTGACATGGCTTTGTATTCACTAGTGGTTTCTTCAGTAAATCTTTCCAAAACTGCGTCCAACTTTAAAAGATGGATATCAGAATCGGCGACCATCTCAAGAATTGCATTAAATTTTGAACGAAGTGTCCACAATCTAACCGTCCGTGGAGTTCCTTGACTGGGAAAAGGCCTGATGCCATTTTCAATTGCAACATTTTTGTAACGAGCATCCAACCTCCATCTCTGAAGTATATATGATTCTGGTATATGTGTAACGTGATTGCACCACAAAATACACAGTATATGTCTACAAAGTATACCCTCTGCTTCAAATAATGAGCAACTACAAGAAATATGAAGTTCCTCAGGCTTCTCATAACTGACCTTTTCTCAGCTGTCTTTTGATTCTGAAAAATCACCAACCAGATATTTTGATCCTGGTCCGTCGTGTTCCAACTCTTCTGAAAACAGTGTTGGTACAACTGCCCATTCCTTTTGGAACAACTGAAAAATCTTCGGTGTATACAACTTCGAAACATGTATCTCATATGGATTCGTTGTACAGTTGGGCACAGAATTCAAACCCCAAAAATCTTGTTGAGATTCAGAAATACGACGGGCAGCAACAGCTTTATCATATTGGTGAACAAATTCCACTAGTTTTGTGTTTGCATTAACAAAACCATCAAAGAAGGAATTAATACTCTCGGACCTCTGGCTGGTTGTCATTCCAGCACAGAAAACATCCTTGAGATATGCATTAACTCAGTGTCCGCGCAGTCTGTGCATCTTCAATAACCAACTGTCTTCTTCTTCTTCTAAATGATATTTTTCATTCATCAGACGCCATCATTCCTCGCATGTGCTTATATCACGGGAGGTGCACCAATCATGGAAATCAGAGACCATATCTTCTTCATACTTGTTTGTCATCGGGATTTGTTGCTCGGCAATATGTTTTCGTACATGCCAGAAATAGTACCGGTGCCGAGTAGTTGAAAAAACAATCTTGATGGCGTCACCAATCTGGGCATCCTGATCAGTAATAATCAACTTCGGTGCAACTCCATGCATGCACTTGAGCCATTTTTGGAATAGCCACACAAACGTATCCCTCTGCTCATCAGCAAGCAATGCACAACCAAACAAAATTGACTGCCGATGATGATTTACTCCAGTGAATGGAGCAAATGGCAAGCTCAAGTGATTAGTCCTGTATGTTGTGTCAAAAATGATCACATCACAGAACCTCAAATACGAGGAAATAGCTCTTCCATCAGCCCAAAAAATGCTTCTAAGTGTGCCCGCGTTATCAACTTCACTTGCAAAAAAAATTCTGGATCGATCCCGGCTTTCTCTTGGAAAAATTTGATGATCGCAATAAACTCATGGCCAATGTTATTTCTACGTTGACGAGTAAAATCAATAACTTGTTGCGGGCTCACTTCTTCACAACCTTCTCTCTGGCTCATTGCATTCACAACACGGGAAATATTTGAAGGGCCCATTCCCACATCAACCAAATTGCTCATAATGCTTCTGTTAATCTTCGAACGATGAGTCTGGTGAGAGTAATGGTGATGTACCTTATCCGGGCTTGACAATTCATGTGAATGAGAATCAACAAATTTGGTGACAACCCAATATCTTCTGTCAAATAAAAAATGAAGACGAACATGCATCTCAGCAGAACACGCTACTCTAGTGTCAATTCGACGATGCACTGTAAGCCCCTCTTATCTTTTGTCACACAACTTCTTCACACCTTCCTTGTTGCAGCAAAATTTTCTGCAAATAACTTCATGAGGAGGCCTCCGTGAATTATCTATTCCTTTTCTTCTCACGCCAAAACCTCTGTTCCTTACATAAGAATTGTAGAAAATTTTTATGCTTCCACATCCGTGAGAAATTTTTCCCTAAAAAAATATTTAAGCTTCCAGACATTTCTCCATGTGCATTCAGATCCTACAAAAACAAATTGATGAATTACATAAATATAAATATTTTTTAAATATCACACGTCTGAACTTTAATTTCTAAAACTGCGACCAAGGTCGCAGATGTAATGAAATCTATATAACTTCTTACTAAAAGACTGCGACCGTAGTCGCAGTTTTCCGTATGAGCAGATTTTTTAAAAAACTGAATAATAACTGTGCAACAATCTAATGAATATATAAAATGGATATAATTCACATAGAAACGTGTAAGAATTATAACAATAAGGCATGAGACTTAGGTCGCAGTCACAGAAATAGCTTTCAAAGCCGGAGATTATTTTCAAATCAAATTGCGACAGTGGTCGCAGTTCTAAAAGATTAAAACAAGTGATTATTCTGTTTTATAAAACAAATTATAGGTCGAACAAGTGATTATTTCTCCATGTGAATTCAGATCCTACAAAAACAAATTGACGAACTACATAAATATAAATATTTTTAAATATCACAAGTCTGAACTTTAATTACTAAAACTGCGACCAAGGTCGCAGATGTAATGAAATCTATATAACTTCTTACTAAAAGACTGCGATCGTAGTCGCAGTTTTTCGTATAAGAAGAATTTTTAAAAAACTAAATAATAACTGTGCAACAATCTAATGAATATATAAAATGGATATAATTCACATAGAAACGTGTAAGAATTATAACAACAAGAAATGCGACTTAGGTCGCATTCACAAAAAAAAGCTTTCACAGCTGGAGATTATTTTCAAATAAAATTGCGACCGTGGTCGCATTTCTAAAACTTTAGAACAAGTAATTATAGGTCGCAGTACCATATACGCTACAGAGAAAGATTCTATATTTAAGAAATTGCGAAAAAAATTTGACACAATAAAAACCTGTTGATCGGCATGCAAAAATGTCAACCCTTCAATATTTTCAATATTCTGAGAGAAAGTTGAACCAGATGATATATCCTCCATATTTAGATCGGGAGATAGAGATCGCTTACGACTGCGACCAGAATTGGCAGGGGAAGTAGACTGCTCAGACATCGACATTAAATAAAAAGGATAAAAAATTGCTCTGAAAAAAACGATATTTTCAAAGAAAACTTTATCGCAGGCTAGAAAAGAAGAACCTAAATCTGACAAAGAGCGGTAAAGAAATAGAGAAAAAAATAATAATAAACAATAACCTAAATCTTATAAAGAGCGGTAAAAAAAGGGAGAAAATAATAATAAACAATAACCTAAATCTGACAACGAGCGGTCAAAAATTTGGGGGGTGGGGAAATAATAATAAACAATAATGGAGCGAGTAGCTTTTAACAAAGGGTATTTAGTAATTTAACTTGTTCCTATAAGCGGACCGCAAGTTAGTACGGTGACAAATATTGAGCCACGTCACCGCAGGCTGAGAGAGTCTCTTAGCCGTCGGCTGATATACATTTCTCTCTCTCTCTCTCTCTCTCTCTCTCTCTCTATATATATATATATATATATATATATATATATATATATATATATATATATATATATATATATATATATATATATATATATATATATATATATATATATATATATATATAGAGAGAGAGAGAGAGAGAGAGAGAGAGAGAGGAAAGAGAGGAAAAAGAATAATAGAGGGAGAATGCTCAGGGAGGGGAGAGAGAGAGGATCAAGAGAGATAGTGGGAAAATAAGGAGAGAGAAAGAATTAGATAAGAGAGGGGGTTGCTGCCCCCTGTTCACGCACATGGCCCCACGACCTTACCGTAGGGCAGGCGACACCAGGGAGGTGGCGTCGACCATCGTGGCCGACGCAGGCCAGGGGTGGCTACCAGCCACCCCAAGGAGGGGAAGGGGAGTAGAGGTATTAGTGGAGGTGGAGATGATGGTGTTGGGGTGGAGATGGGGGTGATGATCATGGTGGAGGTGATTTAGGATGTGGAGAGGTGGTGGAAGTGGTGGTGATGAAATTGAAGGGAGAGGAGGAAAGAGGAGGTTGTGATGGTGGTGGATTTGAGAAAAAGAAGATAGAAATGGTGATGTTGTGAGACTGGAAGGAGATGGTGGTTGAATTGGAGGTGAAGGAGGAGTTGGGAAAGTGTGGAGGGTGCACCAGAGTTGGCCGCGGCGTGGGGTCGCCAGAGAAGTCACCAGCGTCAGGGTTGCCTGGGTGAAGCCGCCGACCACGGTTAATGGAGGAGAGAGAGAGGAGAGAGAGATAGAATGAGAGGTGAATTTAGAGATGAGAAGAGAGATTGAGAGAGAAGGAGAGAGTAATTGAAGAGAGAGGGAAATTAAATGAGAGATTTTGAGGGAGAGGGAGAAGCCCTACGTCGCTGGCTGGGTGAAGAGAACGAAGGAAAAAGGAAGAAAAGAAAAAAGAAAAAGAAAAAAGAAAAAAGAATGGGAGAAATATAAAAGGGAGATATTTTGAGGGTTAGGTTTTTGTGGTGGAGAAAATAGGGAAAGAAAAAGGGAAAAAAAGAAAAGAGGGAAAAAATTAGTGGAGAAGAAAAATAGAAGGAAAGGAAAGAAAAAAAGGAAAGAAAGATATCTAGATAAAACTCCGAATCCGGGAAAGCAACGAAAACAACGAAAAAGCTAGAAATATGGAGTAACTAGGAATGGTCTCCAAAATTTTTCAAAAATAACAAATATTATTATAAGATACATGGTGAAATCAGATTTAAGAAATTCAATCTCATTTTCAAATTAAAAATACTGGAATCAACTAGTGATACTGGTCGACACCAAATCCGATCGAATTTTGATAAATTCAGAAAAATCTCCAAAAATGTGTTAAGATAAAAATTGTGATCCTGAGAAATAATATGAAAGTAATGAAATTACACTTAGAGGGGGGTGAATAGGTGTAAGCTAATCAAATGCAAATTCTAAACAAATAAAAATATATGATGTTAACCGATCACTCAAAACAAGAATTAAAGCTGGATTCCCTGTGAAGGGCTCTAAACTTCATCTCGTGATTCTTCTAGATAAGAGTTGAGGTGCCAAATTGCTATCTTATTGAGATGAATATTGATCGATAAAAATGAATGAATGTTAAGCAAGTAGATGAAATAGAGACAATAAGGCAATCGCAAATAAGAAAGATTTGTTTCAGGTTCAAGCCATTGCTCTACGTTCCCGCCTTCACCACCGTGAAGGATTTCACTATCCACTATTGGATCTTCTACAAAGAGACCTTACAATAATGAATTACAACCACTTGGTGTACACAACTCCCCAACTCAATCCTCTACACCAGAGGCATCACAAAGCCAATTGAGATTATAAGCTCTTGGTGATTAAGAGATCACAAACACTCTCTTACAACTCCCTTACAAAGCCCTATAGAATAAAAAGTAAATTTGAAACTCAAGAATGTATGTGAGAGTGAAAATCAGAATAGAGAGATTTAGAGAGATGAAAACTCAATTAAAACTTTGAAATTAAAAGCACAAAAGAAAACTTTGAAAACTTTTTCTCTTGGAAAGCAAAAACTTGATTTTCAATAAAATTTGTTATTGTGATAATTCAATCCCAATGGCCTTTTATATAGGCTTTAGAAAACACTTTTAGAATTGTTTACCAGGTCTGAAAAGGAAGAATTTGACCCTCAGAATTCAAATCACCACGTTTTAAAAACATGTTGAAAATACATATTTTGAAATCTGGCTGTTACTGCCATTCTGGCAGTGTGTCGGTCGACCGCTCAGTCACCCAGCCATTTAAAAATATTTGACCGTTAGCTATCAGTCGACCGGTCGGTCGACCATATTTAACCGAGGCCAAACACCTTACAATCGGTCGACCAATTGGTCGACCGCAAAGGGGAACGGTCGATCGGGAACGCGCACCAATATGCACACCCCCTCTGCCAGAGCTTCGGTCGACCGTGCGGTCGACCGTTCTGGCCTGTAATAGGCACTGTTGATCGCCCGATCGACCGACCTAGGCCAAAACCAAGTACAAGGTCTGTTTAGATAAATAAAGAAAATTTTAAATAATTTTTGTATGAATTTTGGAAGAGGAAAAATATGTATAGCAATGAGATACAAGTTCTAAACTGAGATATAGATTTTTAAGAAAATGTGAAAAAAGTGTCTAAACCAAACATGTCAAAAATACCAATACAAACTATATTTTCGAAAACGTGCATTTTTATGTGTGTGTGTGTCTTTGAGCCTCAAATCTATATTCTGCTCTTTAACAAACTATATTCTTATGAGGTTCTAATTGACTATAAGAATCTTAAAGTGGGCTTCTCTGTTAGCAACGTAAGTACTTTGAGCTTTAATCCCGTTACTTGAGTACCCTTGAGTCATCAACACCTTCCTTTATAGGAAGAAACCTGTTAGAATTTCTTGGACCCACTTAAAACACTTAAACTTGATTAGTACTAAATAACTACATATGCTTTATTATCATCAAAATACAAAACTGGTGATTGTAACTTTTGGGCCAACAATCTCCCTCTTTTTAATGATGACAAAACATATTAGTTATTTAAAAGAAATAAAAGGAAAGAACTTTGAGAAAGCTTTCCCTCAAGTTATGCTTATCTATCAAATATTAGATATCAATAAGTTATATGATTAATTTGACAATGTATAATGATAGTGTATAACAAAGGCATTCAATGAATACTCAATAAATACTCAATAAATACTCTCCCTTTTTGTCATGCATCAAAAAGGGTTAGCAAAACAACCAAAAATAAGTATATATTTTAGTATAAGGAAAACTCATGAATCTATGATATAAACATTTATTTCATCACAAATGAAAAAAATCTGTTAAAATCAAGTGGCTTAGTAAAAATATCTACTAGTTGAAAATCAGTTGAAACATAATCAATGTCAATATCTCCTTTCTCATAGTGATCTCTAAGAAAGTGATATTGAATTTCTATGTGCTTTGTCTTACTGTTGATTTACATTTTTAATCATATAAATAGTACTAGTATTATCACAAAAAATATCTTAATATGATCATAATGCAAATCATAGTCAAAGAGTATGTTTCATCCAAAAGAGTTGTGCACAACAAGCCCCAATCACAACATCTCTGCCTCGACGGTTGAGAGGGCTGTAGAATTTTATTTATTGAAAGACCATGAAACAAGACAATTTTTTAGAAATTGACAAGTTTCACTTGTGCCTTTCCATCCACTCTACAACCGGTATAGTCAGCGTCTGAAAAACTCGTCATGAAAAATTATCCGGTCTTCGGATACCACAAGCCCATTCCAATAGTGCCCTTAAGATATCTAACAATGCGTTTTACCGCAATCACGTAGGACTCTTTAGGACAAAATTAGAATCTGCCTCATAGGCATACACTAAACATAATGTTCGGCCTACTAGCCGCTAAATAAAGTAAATTACCAATCATACTTCTATAAAGTTTAATGTCTACATTTATACTTTGTTCATCCTTATCAAGTTTTGTTGCAGTAGCCATAAGAGTTTTGCTCGACTTTGAACCTTCAAGCTCAAATTTCTTGATGAGTTCTCTTGTGTATTTGGCTTGAATTATAAAAATTTCATCACTCCTTTACTTGATTTGGAGTAGAAAGTAGTTTAGCTCGCACATCATAGACATCTCAAACTCATTCTTCATGCATGATTCAAAATCTTTACAAAGCTTTTCATTAGTAGATCTAAATATAATATCATCAACATAAATTTGAACAATTAAAATATCATTATCTACATACTTTGTAAACAAAGTGGTATCTACTTTACCTTTTACAAAACCATTTGAAATAAGAAAAATTGAAAGTCTTTCATACCAAGCTCTTAGAGTTTACTTTAAACCATATAAAGCTTTGTCTAATTTGAAAATAAAATCCGAATGTGTAGAATCAACAAATCCGGGGGTTGTTCAATATGCACTTCCTCTTCAATAAAACCATTTAAAAATGCACTTTTGACATCTATTTGAAAAAGTTTGAAATCTTTAAAACAAGTAAAAGTAAGTGTAATTCGTATGGCTTTAAGCCGTATTACGGGTGCAAAGGTTTTCTTAAAATCGATACATTCGATTTGGTTGTAACCATGGGCCACTAACTTAGCTTTATTCCTAACAACATTACCCGACTCATCCAACTTATTCCTAAAAGTATATTTAGTTCCAATGGTTGGTCAATCATGGGGTCTAGGGACAAGGTGCCAAACTTACTTGCGCTCAAATTGATTGAGCTCTTCTTGCATTGCAAGCAACCAATATTAGTCGCTCTCGGCTTCGAGGATGTCCTTTGGTTCTATATGAAAAATAAAAGAAAAAATGGCCACAAAAATTTTGAAATTTGGAGCGAGTAGTTATCCCCTTTGATACATCACCTATGATGAGTTTCTTGGGATGACTTATAGCATATCTCCAATCTTTTACAAGTGGTTGTGCTGGTGCTGCTTCAACCTCTTGAACTTTACCTTGTTCATCAAGTTTTGACTTATCTTCTTAGATGGGTGAGTCCTTCAAGGTTATTTTCTCCATGTCTTCACCTAAAGAATCAATTTCTACAACATTTTAGTAAAAATATTAGATTCTTCAAGCTTAACATGCATAGATTCTTCAATAGTTAAAGTAGATTTTTTTTAGGATTCTATAAGCTTTTCTAGTGTTAGAATAACTAACAAAAATTGCTTCAAAAGTTTTTGCATCAAACTTTCCTGAGATATCTTTTATGTTTAAAACAAAACATTTCCATCTAAAAACTCTAAAGTAAGAAACATTAGGCTTTCTCAAATAGTAAATTTCAAAAGAAATTTTGAAAGTATTTTTACAAAAATAAATTCAATTTGATATGTAACAATGAAGTGTTTACGGCCTCGGCCCATAAATATTGAGGGATCCCGTATTCACTAATCACTGTCCTAACCATTTCTTGAAGAGTACAATTCTTCCTTTCAACGACTCCATTTTGTTGTGGAGTTTTAGGACAAGATAATTCATGCTTAATTTCATTTTCTTCACAATAAGCGATAAAGAAATAGTTAATGAATGCACCATCTCTATCACTTCTTATGCGCAAAATTGAAAACCTCTCTCTTTTTCAACCCTTTTTTCTATAAACATTAAAACGCAAAAAAGCATGATCTTTATATTCCAAAAAGAAAACCAATGTAAAACGAGAAAAATCATCAACCAAAACAAAACAAAATGATTTTCATTTAAACTCTTAGTTTTAGTAGGACCAAACAAATCCATGTGGATTAACTCTAATGGTCTGGATGTCATGATATCGTTAATTGGTTTGAAAGAAAATTTAGTTTGTTTCTGAGTTGGCACGCATCACAAATGCGATCCTTTTCAAACTTCAAGTAAGGAATACCCTTCACTGATTTCTTAGAGTTAATTCTAGATAGATGATCAAAAGAGACATGGCCTAATCTTCTATGCCATAACTAAGAATCCTCATTGAAAGCATTTCAACATGTGGCATTGCAATCTAAATTTAACATATTAATAATATATACATTATTTTCACAAAATCCGGAAAAGAATACAAGCTTTGGTTTTACCATCTAAAACATTGCAAGACGAATCATCAGAAATAACTTTAAAATCTCGATCACAGAGTTGACTAATACTCTAAAGGTTATGATTGAGACCATCAATTAAAACAACATTTTCAATCAATGGAGATGAGCCAACTTTAATGTTATCTATACCAATAATGTTACCCTTTGAGTCATCTCTGAAGGTGACGGTGCCACCTTCATGATACCTTGATAGGGTTGTAAGATAATTGATGTCCCAAGTCACGTGCCTTGAGCAACCACTATCAAGATACTGCCGCTTCCTACGTCTTGGAGTATTGGTGTGTACCTACATCAAATAATGAAGTTGTTGATTTTGGTACCTAAATTTTCTTGGGTCCTATGACGTTAGTACTTCAAACCCAATATGATTATTAGAAGCATTTATACGATCAAACCAAAATTTAGCTAAGTGACCCTTTTGGCCACAATAAGTACACAAATAAACTCTACCATATATAAAAGCATGATGTGTATAATAAGCATGTGAAACATGAGCATGCTTAGTGCGTGATTTAGAAGTGTGAGCATGTGTTTGTTTCTTTGAAGAATTTTTCTTAGAAAACATGGCCTCTAATCTAGTTTTATCAAACTCACATTTCTTTAAAACATTTCTCAAAGTATTGATTTTAGTTTTTAAAATAGAAATTTTATTTTCATCAATCATGAGAAACTTTGTTTTACATGAAATCTTGTATGCATCTAAATCTTTTTGTGTAGATAAAAGAGTGAAAGATAAATCATCCTTTTTTTTAGAAAGAGTGATAATTTTATTTTGAAGAATTTCATTTTATTCGTTTTTAGATATTTTTTCTTTAGAAAATTATAATTATTTGAAAGTTCTACAAATGCATCTCCTAATTCATCCATAGTTAAATCACAGTCATCAAGATATGGTTCAGAGGTTACCTTTAATGTGTTGTCATTTGCCATGAAACAAATGTTTGCCGTGTTTACCTCCTCTTCGGATTCACTTTCTGAATCCCATGTACCTTTGAGAGCTTTCTTTTTAAATGACTTCTTTGAGGTAGATGGCTTGTTTGAGGAAGATGGCTTGTTTTTTATTTTTAGACATTCGGCAATGATATGTTCGTGCTTCTGACAGCTGAAACAAATGATTTTTTCCTCCTTCCCTTGCCATCTTCTTCTATTGTTGAACTTGGCCTTGTTGTACATCCTTCTTATATTTTTTACAAGGAGAGAAAGATCTTCATTATCTTCTTCTTCTTCATCATCATCGTTGGATATGGTGGGAATAGACTTGAAGGCAATTGTCTTTTTCTTTTGCGACACTGTTTCTTCTCTACCCTTCCTCTCCATCTCATGGGTCTTAAGGTTACTGATATGACCGATGAGCTCAATCTCTTCGTTGTCATTTAGCTCCTTCAATGTAATATCTTTGACTTCCCATGAGTTTGGAAGTGCACGAATTACCTTCCTTACTTTTTGATCATTGTCAATGACATCACCTAATGAAGAAAGACTATTAGTTATTTTAGTAAATTTTGTAATCATATCATCAATGGAATCATGTTCGTACATAGTGAAATTTTCATAACGCAAGAGATCAATTTTAGCCCTCTTGACTTGTGATGTTCCCTCTGAGTGACCACTAAGTATGATCAAATCTTATAAGCGGATTTGCAATGAATAACCTTAGTTATGTCATCACCTTTCAAGGTTTGAAACAATACATAGTGATCCTTTGCATTGACATCAAATTTCTTGGTAGCAATGTCGGATCAAGTGTCCTCATCACCAGTGGGTACACTAAAAGGTTTAGTCTTCCTAGGGATTGCAAAAACATGGTCATCTTTACCTTTAATATGGGAAAGTTAAGGCATCAAACTTGAGAGAGGTCTTAATACCTTCGGTCATTTTTACTATAGTGGATGAGAAAGAAGATATTAATGAAATGATTAGCAAATAGAATCTCTCTAAGGAGGTTAAGCCAAACACTTGAGACCAAAACTCTGATACCAATTGAAATTACATCTAAAGGGGGTGAATAGGTTTAAAGCTAATCAAATACAAATTCTAAACAATTAAAAATGTATGATGCAAACTGATCACTCAAAAGAAGAATTGAAGCCGGATTCCCCGTGAAGGGCTCTGAACTTCTCCTTGTGATTCCTCTAGATAAGAGTTAAGGTACTCAATTGTTATCTTGTTGAGATGAGTATTGATTAACAAAAATGAATGAATGATATGCAATTAGATGAAATAGAGACAATAAGGCAATAGCAAACAAGAAAGATTTGCTTTGAGGTTCAAGTCATTGCTCTACGTCCCCGCCTTCACCACCGTGAAGGATTTCACTATTCACTATTAGATCTTCTACAAAAAGACCTTACAATAAGAAATTACAATCACTTGGAGTACACAACTCCCCAACTCAATCCTATACACCAGAGGCAGCACAAAGCCAATTGAGATTACAAGCTCTTGGTGATCAAGAGATCACAAACATTCTCTTACAACTCCCTTACAAATCCCTATAGAATAAAAAGTAAATTTGAAGCTCAAGGATGTATGTGAGAGTGAAAATCAGAATAGAGAAATTTAGAGAGCTGAAAACTCAATTAAAACTTTAAAATTAAAAGCACAAAAGAAAACTTTGAAAACTTTTTCTCTTTGAAAGCAAAAGCATGATTTTCAATAGAATTTGTGTTGTGATAATTCAATCCCAATGACCCTTTATATAGGCTTTAGAAAAACACTTTTAGAATTGTTTACCAGGTCTGAAAAGAAAAAATTTGATCCTCAGAATTCAAATCACCACTTTTTAAAAACACATTAAAAATACAGATTTTGAAATCTGGCCATTAGTGCTATTCTAGCAGTCCTGTCGGTCGACCACCCGGTCAATCGGCCATTTAAAAAAATTTGAACGTTGGCTATTGGTCGACCGGTCGGTCGATCGTGTTTAACCGAAGCCAAATACTTTACAGTCAGTCGACCCATCGGTTGACCGCAAAGGGGAACGTGTAAGTTCACCTAGAGGGGGGGTGAATAGGTGATGGCTAATCTAATGGTCACTTAATGCCAAATAATGCGGAATTAAAACTAAGATGACCAAATAAATAACTTTTACCCTAAAAACTATGTATAACACAAGAGTGTAGCCGAATTCCCTTTGCAGGGCTCTGGACTAAACCCCTCTTGATTCCCCTTGAATGGGTTGAGGTGCCGCGTTGGCTCTCTTGGTTGAATACAAGTGTTAGTCACAATCCCAAGCAATATATCAAAATGAGCACAAGGAATATATCATGCATATAAGATGAACACAATAAATAACATGCAAGATATAACAAGAGACAAAGAGAGAGAGAGAGAGAATAGCAATCGCAAACACAAGGGTATGTTTCGAGGTTCGAGCACACTTGCTCTACATCCCCGCCTTCGACACACGAAGGATTTCCACTATGCACGATCCCAACGGATCTCTCCTTGGTGCCGCAACACCTACAAGCCCTCGGACTCCCAAGTCCCTTACACACCACAAGCCCACCGGCTCGTCGAGGCCGCACCTCGTACAACAAGTCCGCACCCGAACTCAAAACACCGCGAGCACACTAGCCCGCTTCCTCAAATACAAAGAAAGATCTTGGTGATCTAAACACTTGATCACCTAACAAAACTCTCAGTACAACACTCCTATAGGATAGATATAACTATGGATGCTCAAGTGTAGTGTGAGAAATCAAGGAAGGAACTTTGGTGAAAAACTCAAAGAATCACTTAAACAATCTCTTGATAAAATCCCTTTTGATAGGAAATATTGGCACTATATTTGTGGAGAAAACTCTGCTAAAAGAATGGAAATAACTGGACAAAAGCTCTCCTCAAAAACTTGGCTTCAAACAATGACAAAAACCCCAATTTATAGGCTGCCAGAAAACTAGCCGTTGGAATCTGTCAGTACTGCCGTCGACCGGTCCGGTCGACCGCCAACGGTCAAGAATCCGACCGTTGGAGCCTCCGTCGACCGGCCTGGTCGACCGAGCACCTGGAGCAGAGAATTACTTCTCTGTCGGTCGACCGGTGCAGTCGACTGGGATTTCCAGAGAGCAGACTCTCTGAAGCGGTCGACCGGCACGGTCGACCGTTCTCCAGTGCACACAGGCGTGCACGTCTGTGCACGTCCGGTCGACCGTGGGTCGACCGGCCCTTGGTGCGGTCGACCGCCCGGTCGACCGGACCAGCCTGTCAGGCCAGTTCTGGTCTGAAAAACTGGTATAAAAATCTTTTTATAAAATCCCAAAAATACATATAAATTCTACAAAAAATAGTTTTATGATATAGAAACATGCTTGCACAAAATCAAGGCATGTTATTAAAGATTTGACTATTTTTGTAACTTGGAAATATTGGCTCATAATAAAAACTGTTTTTCTAAAACAACATGTTTTTCCAAATTTTCATCAAATACAAAAACAAGATATACTTTAAAGCATAGTGTGTCTGGATATGATCCACTACACGATTAAGATGTAATATCTAGTTTTTGACAATAGGCTCTAAGCATGGTTTTGGATATAAGATATGTAAACTTGAAATACCAAGAACCAAATAGAATTTTGTCACAATGAAAATCTTTTCTTAACAAGAAAATCTTTTATGAAATGAAAATTTTTTTTATCATGAAAACAATTCTATCAAGAGTGTGTGTGTGATATGACTTGAGCAATCCACCAACTATTCTATCCTTTACATTTTAACTAAAACAAAAACAAAATCTTATACCTAGACACAAGTCTTCATCTTCTTGAAGTCTTCCCTTGAAGTCTTCTCATCTTCTTGACTTGGTCCACATGCAATCCACCGAGCTCATCTCTAGATGTGGTCTTGATGCATAGGCTCGTGAATCGACCGGTGCTAGCTTCCAACTTGACATTTTATCCTTTGTTGAAGCTCCACACCTACTAAGATCTTGATAAGGAATCTGTCACTAATTAAACACAAGATCATTAGTAAACATAACTTCATAAGTTGATCATCATCAAAACTAGGGTGATAGGCCTTTGGGCCAACAATCTCCCCCTTTTTGATGATGACAAAACTCATGAAGTTATATATGCATGGATTAAAGTAAAGCTTCAAAGAAGCTCCCCCTTAACTCATGCATATCAAATAAATGATAAAGATATGACAATGAAGCACATGACATGTATGCAAATGAATGGAGATAACACAAAAACAAATCTTTTTCTCCTATTATTTGCAAACCAAAATATATATGCATAAATACAAATCTTATACAACCTTAAGTAAGGAAGACAAATACTTCTCCTCCTTAAGTAAGGAAATCATGCATATATCACAAATACTTCTCCCCCTTTTTGTCAATCATCAACAAAGGGTTCAAAGTAAAAGCAAATCAAAAACAAATTTTTCTCCCCCTTTTTGTTAAAAACAAAGAAATCAAGAAGGGGTAATACAAGTCAATCAATAAAGATTTATATGCGATATACATCCATGAAGAGGAAGACGCTAAGTTAGCTTCCATACACATATGCATTACATGAAGAAGGGATGACAAGCCCTAACTCACATAACACATATTATGTAGTGCATAAGAGGAGATGTGAAGCTCCCCCTACACACGTATATCATATAAAGAAGAGTTGTCAAGCTCCTCAATTTATAATATACTCAACATGAATCCATATGTAAGAGAGATGTTAAGCTCTCCTTGCATATAGGAAATACAAATCAAAAATTTTGAATATTTCTTTATCAAGACAAAATTTTGAACTTTCTTAATAAAACACATTTTGAGCCAATCATAATTTGTAATTTTGATACCAATAGAAAATAGCACTTGAAGATGTGTGATATCAAGTTATCATTGCAAAATCTTTTATTGTTTCAAACATATTGATATCAATTGTAATTATATAGCAAATTTGAAGTTGAAGCATATAGATACCAAATGAAAAATCTAAAATAAAATCTTTTTATTTTCCATAAGCTTATGCATAGTTAATATAAGGTGTTAACTTAACTTCGCATAAACTTTTGTGCTTTAAGAATGTAAATCAATTGTAAAGCAAGCACATGGAAATCATATATATGTATGTGAATAGATAAGACCAATTTGAAAATTAGGGCATACATATATAGGAACCAAAATGTGAGTAATATACCAATTGTAAAATTAACACTGTAAATCATGTATATACTCATAACCAAAAATTGGTAGGTTTAAAAGATAGTTATGTCTAAGCACTACCAAATTTGAAGAATAAATAACTAGTTATAAATAATTTTTGAAAAACTAGTTAAAGATCCTTCAAAAAACATGAAATCATATGTTATTCATGAATTATACTAAATACATACAGGTTTAAGCACTCATAGTCCATAAAGCTCAAAAATTATCTTTTATCATAAAAGATGAGTGTTCAAAGGTTATGTAAATGGTATTTTCATGAAAATAGAAAGTGAAGCATGAATCTCATGAAAATCTTATTTTTCATCTTAAAACAAATCATATATTTTTCATAAAGCATTGCTAAATACATAAAGATTTAATCACTCATGGTCTATAAAGCTCAAAATATTTTGTATCATAAAGATGAGTGTTCAAAAGATCATGTAAATAGCATTCTTATGAAAATAGTCATTCAAGCTCAAAAAGATCATAAATCACATTTTGTTTTACACATGTTTTAATCTTTAATACAAATCAAAAACATGAAAAATCATTTTTTTATTATTTATTTAAAATACTAATCTTCATGGTATATGTATGATTTATCCAATTCTAACAATATGCATACATATCCCAAATATGAAAAGAGTCCAATATATATTGCATGAAGGCAAATGACTCAAGGGTATACATGTATATTTATTAGATTTGAATTAAACACATATACATGAAGTAAGATCAAGATAGGCATAACAAGTATAAATGACCGAATCATCAAAACTAGCCTATACACATGCATATAGTGGATACAAATGAGCATGAAGTTCAAATATGTATGAGTCAATTGTAGTTCACTATTCATATATGTATAAATGCAAGTTTTGACACATTCTACATTTAAGCATGTAAATGCCACATGAAGCACCAAAAAAAAATATGAACATGCTACATGAAATTAAAAGCATGTGCATAAATGAAATAGGAGTTTAGAAATCGTTACCAACTCCAAAGCTCCTAGCATGGTGGTTGACCCACCAAATTCCTTGATAGCGGTGCTCCAAGTATGTGTCATTTTAGTTCAAATGCACCCACCATCAAGGCACCAAATCTCTCACGTTTTGAGAGATTCCTCACCTACATCAAATACACAAGGTGGGGATTTTGGTACCCATATTTTCTTGGGTCCTATGGGGTTAGTCTTGTAAGGAACCCAAGCATTTTTATTTTTATCAAAAATAAGAACATTTAACCTTTCATAACAAAATTTTGCTAAATGGCCTTTGCGGCCACAATGTGTACATGTGTACACCTTAGCATACTTATGAGTGGGAGTGTGAGCATGATGTGCATCATAAGCATATGCATGATGTGAATGTGCATGAGTATGAGGAACTTGTTTCTTTTGAAACAAGGATTCCAATCTAGTATGATTGAATGCACATGAGCTCAAATTAGAGCTCAAATTATCAATTTTATTTTTCAAATTTTTAATCTCATTTTGATCAATGTGTGCATGAGAAGCATGATGAGATATATGAACAATTTTCTTTTTCTTTTTACAAACATTTTCCTTTTCTTTTTCACAAATTTTTCTTTTTAAAGATTTATTTTCTTGAAAAACAACTTCTTTTTGTTTTTTTCACCAAATCAATCTTATTTTTCAAAATAGTGTTCCCTTCACATAAATCATTCAATTTTGTAAGCAAGGAAACATTCACATTTTTTAAATCTTTGTTTTCTTTTTCTAAGCATGCCATTTTATTTTCTAATGAATCTTTTTCATTAATCATGACATCAAAATTCTTTTTCAAATTGTTGTTGTCCTTTTCTAAACATGCAATGTTAGATTTAAAAGAATCTTGTTCTATATGCATGCAAGCAATTTTCTTTTTCAAATTTTTATTTTTCTTTTTAATCATGTCATATTTCTCAAGAATTGTTTGGCAAAATGAAGTGAGCTCATCATATGACATGTCCTCATCATCGGATTCGGAGTTTACCTCAAGGGGGTTATCCCTTGGACCATATAGCATACGTTGGAGATGCCGCTTCCACGTCCGAATCGCTCCCCGCATAGTATAGGTCCTTTTCGCCAAGGGAGGTGATGATGTTCCAAGCTACAAAAGCCGATTCAATATTAGAAACCCTAGATAAATAATCATCATTTAGGGTTGACTTAATAGCATGAAGGGCTTTTGCATTAGCCTCAATGTTCTTACCATTTAAGCAATATTCTTTATTAGTTGTGGCAAGATATACACTAAGGCCAAGTCCTTTGAGGAACAAAGACATCTTAACCTTCCAAATTTGGATGTTAAGAATGTCAAAGGTGGGTGGTGACATGAAGTCCATAGTGTGTGTACAAATCTTGTGATTAGCCTAAAAGAGGATCTTTAACTCTTAGGTTGTTAGACCCAATATCAAGAGCACTAGCTCTGATACCAATTGTAAGTTCACCTAGAGGGGGGGTGAATAGGTGATGGCTAATCTAATGGTCACTTAATGCCAAATAATGCGGAATTAAAACTAAGATGACCAAATAAATAACTTTTACCCTAAACACTATGTATAACAAAAGAGTGTAGCCGAATTCCCTTTGCAGGGCTCTGGACTAAACCCCTCTTGATTCCCCTTGAATGGGTTGAGGTGCCGCGTTGGCTCTCTTGGTTGAATACAAGTGTTAGTCACAATCCCAAGCAATATATCAAAATGAGCACAAGGAATATATCATGCATATAAGATGAACACAATAAATAACATGCAAGATATAACAAGAGACAAAGAGAGAGAGAGAGAGAGAATAGCAATCGCAAACACAAGGGTATGTTTCGAGGTTCGAGCACACTTGCTCTACATCCCCGCCTTCGACACACGAAGGATTTCCACTATGCACGATCCCAACGGATCTCTCCTTGGTGCCGCAACACCTACAAGCCCTCGGACTCCCAAGTCCCTTACACACCACAAGCCCACCGGCTCGTCGAGGCCGCACCTCGTACAACAAGTCCGCACCCGAACTCAAAACACCGCGAGCACACTAGCCCGCTTCCTCAAATACAAAGAAAGATCTTGGTGATCTAAACACTTGATCACCTAACAAAACTCTCACTACAACACTCCTATAGGATAGATATAACTATGGATGCTCAAGTGTAGTGTGAGAAATCAAGGAAGGAACTTTGGTGAAAAACTCAAAGAATCACTTAAACAATCTCTTGATAAAATTCCTTTTGATAGGAAATATTGGCACTATATTTGTGGAGAAAACTCTGCTAAAAGAATGGAAATAACTGGACAAAAGCTCTCCTCAAAAACTTGGCTTCAAACAATGACAAAAACCCCAATTTATAGGCTGCCAGAAAACTAGCCGTTGAAATCTGTCAGTACTGCCGGTCGACCGGTCCGGTCGACCGCCAACGGTCAAGAATCCGACCGTTGGAGCCTCCGGTCGACCGGCCTGGTCGACCGAGCACCTGGAGCAGAGAATTACTTCTCTGTCGGTCGACCGGTGCGGTCGACCGGGATTTCCAGAGAGCAGACTCTCTGAAGCGGTCGACCGGCACGGTCGACCGTTCTCCAGTGCACACAGGCGTGCACGTCTGTGCACGTCCGGTCGACCGTGGGTCGACCGGCCCTTGGTGCGGTCGACCGCCCGGTCGACCGGACCAGCCAGTCAGGCCAGTTCTGGTCTGGAAAACTGGTATAAAAATCTTTTTATAAAATCCCAAAAATACATATAAATTCTACAAAAAATAGTTTTATGATATAGAAACATGCTTGCACAAAATCAAGGCATGTTATTAAAGATTTGACTATTTTTGTAACTTGGAAATATTGGCTCATAATAAAAACTGTTTTTCTAAAACAACATGTTTTTTCCAAATTTTCATCAAATACAAAAACAAGATATACTTTAAAGCATAGTGTGTCTGGATATGATCCACTACACGATTAAGATGTAATATCTAGTTTTTGACAATAGGCTCTAAGCATGGTTTTGGATATAAGATATGTAAACTTGAAATACCAAGAACCAAATAGAATTTTGTCACAATGAAATCTTTTCTTAACAAGAAAATCTTTTATGAAATGAAAAATTTTTTTATCATGAAAACAATTCTATCAAGAGTGTGTGTGTGATATGACTTGAGCAATCCACCAACTATTCTATCCTTTACATTTTAACTAAAACAAAAACAAAATCTTATACCTAGACACAAGTCTTCATCTTCTTGAAGTCTTCCCTTGAAGTCTTCTCATCTTCTTGACTTGGTCCACATGCAATCCACCGAGCTCATCTCTAGATGTGGTCTTGATGCATAGGCTCGTGAATCGACCGGTGCTAGCTTCCAACTTGACATTTTATCCTTTGTTGAAGCTCCACACCTACTAAGATCTTGATAAGGAATCTGTCACTAATTAAACACAAGATCATTAGTAAACATAACTTCATGAGTTGATCATCATCAAAACTAGGGTGCTAGGCCTTTGGGCCAACAGAACGATCAACCGGGAACGTGCACCAATATGCACACCCCCTCTGCCAGAGGTTCGGTTGACATGCGGTCAATCGTTCTGGCCTGTAATAGGCATGGTCGACCGCTCGGTCGACCGATCTAGGCCAAACCAAGTCCAAGGTCTGTTTAGAAAAATAATGAAAATTTTAAATAATTTTATATGAATTTTGGAAGAGGAAAAACATGTATAGCAATGAGATACAAGTTCTAAACTGAGATATAAATTTTTAAGAAAATATGGAACAAGTATCAAAATCAAACATGTCAAAAAAGCCAATACAAACTATACTTTTGAAAACGTGCATTTTTGTGTGTGTATGTGTGTCTTTGAGCATCAAATTAATATTCTGCTCTTTAACAAACTAGATTTTTATAAGGTTCTAATCGACTACAAGAATATTTAAGCAGACTTCTCTGATAGCGATGTTAAGTGCTTTGAGCTTCAATCTCGTTACTTAAGTACCCTTGAGTTATCAACACCTTCTTTTATAGGAAGAAACTTGTTAGATCTTCTTGAATCCTGAAACACACTTAAAATACTTGAACTTGATTAGTACTAAATAACTACATATGCTTTATTATCATCAAAACACAAAACCGCTGATTGTAACCTTTGGGCCAATAAGCAGTTTTTAGAAATTCAACTCTGTTTGTAAATCAAAAATCCGAGACCGACGGACTGAATCATACCGATTTTGAAGATTCTGAAATTTAATTCAGAAATATTTATGAAAAATCATGAAAAATCTAAAATATTAAAAAAAAATAGTGTTTGAAACTGAAACCAGCCAAATCTGACTACCAGAAAGACCAAATCGATACACTAGGATCGGGTCCTAAGTCCAGATTATGGCTGACTCCGAGTCCACGAATTCGAATTTAATGTAAAACAATCGCATAATTAATCATAAAATAAAAACAAATACGGAAACTAAATAAAAAAATACGATCAAAAATTAGAACAAGTATTTAAGTACGTATTCCGGGAACAGGGTGTTACCACCTTACAAAAATTTCATCCTCGAAATTTCAGTAAGGAAAAAATGAACACAGAAAAGATAGAGATGAGGATTATACCAATTAAGATATGAATAACTAAGGTTAATGCTCCAAAATGACTGAATAATAACCTCAGGACCTAGACGTCTTCTGCACTTTCTGCCGTATGAAACTTCAGACGGTGCGATATTATATAACTGTTAATAAGAGAATTCTACTAGCAGAAGATAAATAAGAATCTGAATGATCTGATTGGACTGCCTGGTTTGTTTGAGAGTGATAAGATAAGTTGAATATAAGAGAGCCCCTAGACTTCTCTGAACACTTTAACAGAACTGTGATATGAATTCTGAGTTTCTGTCCAACGCAATAATAACTGGAATACCGTGTAGCCGAACAATCTCTCATATAATTATCTATCAGAACCTCTGTAGACTGATATACTCTGAATAATATGAAATGAGCTGATTTCGGAACAGATCAAGCTTCCACCGTCTGAATCTCTGTTGGGCATGAAACTATTTCTGATAAAAGATCTATAATAAGTACTAGATGTCAACATGTTCTCTATCATTCTGGATGCAGACCAAAATATCATAAATAAAGAAAATTCGATAAACTGATTGTAGATATATGAATGAAGAACAAATTGATAATAACGAGTTTTAGATACTGAGCGTCAATTATCTAAAAGCATAACTAAGAATTTATAATAACTGCCCTCTGAATGATAATCCGACTGTAGATTAATTATCTAGAGAATACTCAAGTCCTGCAAGATTGGCCAAATAGATCATCAATAAAGATTATGATAAGTTAGTTCAGATGCAGTGAGAAAACCCGGTTCGTTAAATCCATGAAAATACGTTGGCGGGAGAACTCCGGGAAACAAGGCTAGGAGACTAAACTCTGACGGGACTAGCCACGAGAGAAGTCAGGGTCAGGTGGGGCCATTGCGTAAAACAACGTCAGGCACTATCTGCGAGGCCACACTTGGAGAAGCTCATGCGACGAAGTCAGCGCGTAACACAGCGCTAAATGCTAAGCATTAGGGTGCAGCAAAGCTCACGCCTTGTTGAAGCGTGGCTAGAACATGACTCTCACTTGGAGAGGCTAGCGGGGTCCGTGGGTCATCAAATCCATAAAGACTGTTGGGCATTGTGGCTCCGAAGGACATGATAAAGAATTCACAATAACCGAAATGAGTCCTAATTGCCGTCTTCTAGATGTTAACTTTACGATAGATCACTTCTGAAGATTCTTGAGCTCCGTGAAGTTGATAGAAAGATTGTGATCGTTCCTGGAATAATATAAAGAATACCATGACTCTGTCTGATAGAAGTTCTGAATCTGAAAAATTGTCTTGCACTGACGCCTTTGGTGTAGTGATACAGTCTATCTAATTACATAAGTGAGAACTACCTTATTTCTGTACTGATCCCGGCTTTCTGTGTTAATCCTCATAGAATGTCCACACATATAAGAATAGAATACGAAGCCGAAGAACTATCTGATATAAGACAATACAGTGCACTGGGATCAAGAATGCCAGAATAGGGTGAGGGTGAACCATATCTGTCTTGCTGCTACCTTAGTAGTCTACCCATATCTTAAGTTGATATAAAGACTATGAAAATCGGAATAGTGAAAAGACGAAAGGCATTCTAGGATCAAAAGAAGGAAGATTAAGAAGAAATAAATAACTCTGCACTTATAGTTGGATTGTATAACTAGGACTCATGCATTCCAGTTGTAAATTTTTTTACCGTTAATTTGCCAATTAGTTGTACTGTAGATGAGAGAACATAGGTTCTGATACCACCTTGTAACGCGTCGATCCCATGGGTACGAAGACGTTACTGTGACGCATATACATAGGTCAGAAATACTCTCACATATAAACGTTAAACATCAGTACAGGTAAGAATCAGAGTACAAAAGTACGTGGTGTATTATACATTACAACATATGAGTACAATTACAAATTTATCACAGGATGTGACATAATATTATAAAAATATTACATCATTGATAGGCGTAAATGCGAGAATAAAAAGAGATACAATTATGAATAGTACAAAAAACGCTTACGATTTATAAAAGGAAAACACGAGAAACGAGCAGGAGCTGGAAGGATAGGGTCTTGGATGGTCTGCTGATGATCCACGCTTTAAGTTCACACTCTGATCAGCAACTGGGAGAATCCACGAGCTCCAAGCTCTGAAATCTGAACATGCAGGTCCAGGGAAGTCAGAAACTCTCTAACGAGTGACAAGATGAGTGCCAAGTGGTGTGCATAGATAAGCACACATATATCGATAAATCTGAGTCAAAGAGTATGTATTGAAAATTGTATCGTGAGGCATACAAGAGCAGACAATAAGGCTGCAAGTAAAGTAAATGTGACAAAACTGAAAAACACCTAGAGGGGGTGAATAGGTGTAAGTGTTAATCTAGAACTAAATGCAAAACTAAGTGCGCTAAATGCGGAAGCTAATGCAAATCTTGCACAAACTTAATACAATTAACAAGTGTAGCCGAATTCCCCGTGAAGGGCTCTGGACTAACTCCTCTTGATTCCCCTTTAATGGGTTGAGGTGCTATATGAAGCTCTTGTTGATTGAGTACAAGTGAGGCACACACAAACAACCAAGCATATAAGATGATATAGCAATATGAAATATGCAAGGCACAACACAAATGCAAGCAAGTAATATGAATGATGTATGATGCTTTGCACAAATGTAAAGAGAGAGAGTTTAGAGACAAGTGAATCAAACGCAAACACAATGATATGTTTCGAGGTTCGAGCACCCTTGCTCTACATCCCCGCCTACACCACCGTGTAGGATTTCCAATCTACTATACCGTCCACCGAGGACTCCCACCGAGGGAACCTTCACCGAGAAGGATTTGTACAACAATGGAGTACCGAACTCCTTTCTCAAACAAACACCTCCTCACACAAGAGGGGTAGGCCCTTAGCCAAACAACAACAACAACCAACACCTCTACCGAAGAGGGTTTACAACCAAACTCCACCTCTCACTAGAGGGAGCAAACCAATCACCCGATCACCTCTACCAAGAGGGATACAAAAGGAACAAGGGTGTACAACTAGTGGTTTCTTTCAACCACAAACAATCTCTCTTTCTTTTTCTTTTTCCACAAAACAAAGATCCTAAATAGATTAGGATAGAAGATAGCTCAAGTATGAAAAACTAGGTGTTTGGAAAACAAGCAACAAAGAAAAACACTTGGGAAAATTCTTGCAAAAGATATAGAATGAAAACCAAGACAAATCTCCCAAAATCCTCTTTTCTTTGATTTTTTCAAAAAACCTAAAACAATAAAGATTGAAAGATTAAAGCCCCAAATACTTTTGAAAACTCTTTAAAAACACTTAAGAAGGTCTGAAATTTTTGCTCTTAAAAACTTCTTTAAAAAACTATGAAGAGATGGGGTATATATAGCCCCAATACAAAACTAGCCGTTACGCTGATGTGGCAGCATGACAGGCTGACGGTCGACCGGCCCGGTCGACCGCCAACGGTCTAAAATATGACCGTTGGGCAACCACGGTCGACCGGCCCGGTCGACCCAAACAAACAGAGAGCTCTGCTCTCAGCCCGGTCGACCGTCCCGGTCGACCGTCCCAAAGACTCCAAACGTGCACAGATTTGTGCACGTCGGTCGACCGGCCCGGTCGACCGACTTCACCCAAGTCAACTAGGTCAGGTTGACTAGTCGACTGATTGAAGCCTGGAACAGAAATCTGGGTCAGAAAACACTGTAAAATATTTTTCTAAAAATCTTTTAACACTTCTAAAAATCACCAGAAATAGTTTTATCATTTTATATGGAAACACAAACTAGTGATAAAAATTTCAAGACATATATCAATCATATCAATTCATTTTTGTGTCTTGTAAAGTTTATCAAAAACAAAACTTGTATTTTTATCAAACTTGATCAAACTTGATTTTTCAACATATGAATAGGGATATCAAAATAAGTTTGTTTAGCAAGTTAAATCATGTATGTATAAATAGAAAACATGTAAACTTGTTTTGATCAATCTATTCATGAAAACCAAATCCAAAGACATAAATCTTTTGTGTGTGTTGTGTGCACTTGAGCATATCAACTATACTAAACTTTACAAATTGAATCTAAACACACTAACTAAATTATGGATACCTAAGTCTTCTTGATGATCTTCATCTTCAAGTAGACTTGCTCCAAAACTCAATCCATGGGCTAGGCAATGTATGATCTTTAAGTTTTGGCCTTGGAATCACCATGAAAAGCTTCTAAACTCTTTGTTGAAGCTAATCATCAACTAATATCTTGGTTAATGATCTGAAACTTAAACAACACAAGATTATTAGTAAACATAACTACATGAGTTAATCATCATCAAAACTAGGGTGGAAGGCCTTTGGGCCAACAATCTTCCCCTTTTTGATGATGACAAAACTCATGGAGTTATATATGCATGGATTAAAGTTAAGCCACAAAGAAGCTCCCCCTTAACTCATGCATAAACAAATAAAAATATATGACAATGAAGCTCATAAATATGTATGCAAATGTATGACATGTATGCAAATACAACATGTCAAATAATCATAAAAGTCATCAAGTTCTTATCTCCATACATTTGCAAAACAAAACATATATGCATATCTAACACAAGTATGCATATAAACATGTATGCATCAACATGCATAAAACATATTCTAGAAGCTCTAGATACCAATTAAATTAATAAAACATTAACAAAACACTAGATGCTCTAGATACCAATAAAACTTAAAACTTACCAATAAAACTTAATATATGCAAAAACATAAGTATGCATATATAAACCACAAATTATTCTCCCCCTTTTTGTCAATCATCAACAAAGGGGTAAACAAAGTAAAATCAAATCAAACAAATTTTTCTCCCCCTTTTGTCAATCAAAAAGATCAAGAAGGGGTGACTATAAACAACATGATATCAATAGATAAATATGTCAATGAAGCAACTTGATATCAATTGAAAATAAACAAAGATCAATAGATGTTATATGCTATATACATTCATGAAGAGGAAGATGCTAAGTTAGCTTCCCTACACATATGCATTACATGAAAGAGGGATGTTAAGCCCTAATTCACATAACACACATTATGTAATGCATAAGAGGAGATGTGAAGCTCCCCTACACACGTGTACCACATAACGAAGAGATGTTAAGCTCTTCAATACACAATACACTCAACATGAATCTATATGCATATAGTCAATACAAATCAAAACTTTTGTATTTTTCTTTAAGCAAAAATTTTGGATACCAATTTTAAGTAAAAACACATGAAACATCTTGATATCAATTGAAATTAAACATAATAAATTTTGAATGTCTAAACAAATTTTGATACCAATTGTAAATAATTTTCATATTAAACATATGATACCAATATGAAATTTTCAATCATAAAGTAAGGGAGTGGGAAACAAATACCAATTGAAGAATCACCAATTGAAAGACAAAATTAAATTTTCTCCCCCTTTATGAAATACCAACTAAAAAGATGCATGGGCTTGATACCAATTTAAAAGTAATCAATTGAAACAAAATTGAAGCTCAAGCACTAGCATAAACAAGATTTTGTGAAAAATTTATATCTTAAGCACAAATAAAACAAGTATATGTGTATGAAATAGAATGAGTACCAATCACCAATAGATGATACCAATTGAAATATACATACACAATAAACATATGAGTATACACAAAGATCAAAATGATACCAATTGAAAGAGTTCAATGATACTAATTGACATAACAATAAAAGCATGGTATAACTCATATAATCTAATCCTCCCATCTCATGCACAAGTTTTAAAAAGAATTTTCAATATAAACATATAAGGTATGGACTCCCATCCAACCTCCCGTAAAAGGGTAGGGGTTTTCAAAAATAGATTTGAAAATGTAGTTTTGTTTGAAAATCACTACCAAATTGAAGAATACGAACTAGTCAAAATGAAAAACTTGTTAACTAGTGCGAAATCCTTCAAGCAAGGAATAAACTAAAAATAGTTTTTATGAAATAGGGAATCCACATGAAAATCAACACTCTAATCCAATTAAGCATAATTTTGACTCATGAAAACAAAACATGAGTAATCAATAAAAGTGAGTGTACAAATACAATGTGAATATCATAATCATGAAAATTTTCATTAAGCTCAATTATTCCTTAAAACATGAAAATATGAAAATCATCAAAACTTATTTAATCTTCAAGGCATATGTATGTCTAATACAAACCAAAATATACATACATATTCAAAACACAACGAGTCCACAAAATATATGCATTAAGGCACGTGGCTCAAAAGGATAAACATGTATATGTAATAGTTTGGACAAGATAGACATATACATGAAGTTAAACTAAAACACATGGAAACATGAAAAACTAAATTTTCACCAATGCAAATTTCATTTCAAGGTATATGTATGAATTGTCAACACAATAAGTATACATATATATCCCTAAATACAATTGAGTCCATATATAGATTTGCATGAAAGGCAAATGACTCAAGGGGTATACATGTATATCTTAAAGTTTGGCAAAATAAACATATACATGAAGTGAAAACTCATAAAACAAATAGGAATACAAGTTTAAAATGCATGAATCATCAAAACTAGACTATACTAGCACATCTAATGGGTTCAAATAAGCAATCAAGCCCAAACATATATAGATTTATTTGTGGCCCATTATATGCACAAGCATATAACTAGTCTTAATGAAAACTCAAAACAAGAAGCATCAAAACAAAAATCATCATGATAAACAAAAACATGATTATTATGAATATCCACATGTTATAAGATATATGATATACGCAATAGCAACCAAATAGTGAGAACACAAAAGAATTTATCCATATTAAACATGGGTGTCTCAAAATAACTAAACATGTATATCACTAATCTAATTAACATGGCATTTTCATACTAATCACTAAACAATGAAACATGCTATGAAAGATGAATATTAAAAGCATGAAAATAATAAATGGGAGTAAAGGATTGTTACCAAAAACCGAAGAAGCAACTCTCCTTGTCTCCAAAACATGGTGGTCCTCTCCACCAAATCTACCCTTGAAAGTGATGCATCCAATTGATTTCCTTTTAAGCACGGAACGCATCCACTCCAAGGTGTCATCACTCTCACGTCATGTGAGAGCCCACACCTACATCAAAAATAATAGGAGGGGTGGTCTTTGGTACCCATATCTTTTTGGGTCCATGGGGGTTAGTCTCATTTCTAACCCAAACAAAATTCTTTGCTAAATTAGGAGTATGTAATCTATCATAACAAAATTTAGCAATGTGGCCCTTACGTTCTCATGTGTACAAGTGTACACATGAGCATACTTATGGTGATGGGTGTGTCCGTGAGGAGCATGTGTATGCCGTGGAGGGTGTGCATGCATAAAAGTTGGAACTTGTTTCTTTCGAACCAAGGATTCCAAGCTTGTGTGGTTCATGGCACATTGGCTCATAGTGGAGCCCAAACAATCTACCTTCTTCTTAAGCAAGTAAATATCATCATTAATTTTAGAAGAAGAAGTGTGGCATGCAATGGGTGGAGTGTGTGAAACTACCCTAGCATGGCAAGCATGTGCATCAATTTTATTTTGCAAAACAATATTTTTCTCTAAACAAACATTTAAATCATTTAAAATAGAAATTATTTTGTTTTTCAAAGCAACATTCTCTTTTAAAACAAAATCTACTTTAGAAGACAAGTTCTCATTTTTCTTCATGATTGTTTCACAATTATTTTTAGATTTTAAAAATTCATTTTCTTTAAGTGCAAGATCTAATTGAGATCTTAATGAATCCCTTTCATTATAGACTTCAACCTTCTCTTGCAAAACATTGTTAAGTCTAGAATGCAAACTCTTATTTTCTTTTTCAATTTCTAGACTTTTCTTTTTCAAAACTTTATATTTTTCTATTAATTTTTCACAAACAATGGATAGTTCTTCATTCAAAGCATGTGGATCAATATTATCATCACATGAAGAACTAGTACAATCATCATTATCTAAGTGGGGTTCCGAATGTACCTCAAGGGAGTCATTCCCTTGGACCATGAAGCATGTGAATCGGATTCTCCACTAGATCCTCCGGTTGAATTTGTTCTTGAAGCTTGGAGGTGGTGGTTGTTGTCAATTTGTTCCACACTACAAAAGCGGAATCAAAGTTAGAAACACGTAAAAGATATTCTTTAGATAATGTGCATCTAATGGCCTCAAGGGCTTGTGCATTGGCCCCAATATGATTGCTATCACTAAGGAAGGATTCCTTGGTAATGGCAAGATAAACTTTATGACCTAGGGTTTGTAAATAAACGGTCATCCTAATCTTCCAAACATGAATGTTGGAAGGGTCAAACATAGGTGGGGTCATGAAGGCCATGGTAAACTATATGTGTGCAAACAAGCAAATGCAAACAAAAGATTAGCAAGCAAATGGATCTCACTCCTAGGATGTTAAGCCTAATATCAGGAGCGCTAGCTCTGATACCAATTGAAAAAAACACCTACAGGGGGGGTGAATAGGTGTAAGTGCTAATCTAGAACTAAATGCAAAACTAAGTGCGCTAAATGCGGAAGCTAATGCAAATCTTGCACAAACTTAATACAATCAACAAGTGTAGCCGAATTCCCCGTGAAGGGCTCTGGACTAACTCCTTTTGATTCCCCTTTAATGGGTTGAGGTGCTATATGAAGCTCTTGTTGATTGAGTACAAGTGAGGCACACACAAACAACCAAGCATATAAGATGATATAGCAATATGAAATATGCAAGGCACAACACAAATGCAAGCAAGTAATATGAATGATATATGATGCTTTGCACAAATGTAAAGAGAGAGAGTTTAGAGACAAGTGGATCAAACGCAAACACAATGATATGTTTCGAGGTTCGAGCACCCTTACTCTACATCCCCGCCTACACCACCGTGTAGGATTTCCAATCCACTATACCGTCCACCGAGGACTCCCACCGAGGGAACCTTCACCGAGAAGGATTTGTACAACAATGGAGTACCGAACTCCTCTCTCAAACAAATACCTCCTCACACAAGAGGGGTAGGCCCTTAGCCAAACAACAACAACAACCAACACCTCTACCGAAGAGGGTTTACAACCAAACTCCACCTCTCACTAGAGGGAGCAAACCAATCACCCGATCACCTCTACCAAGAGGGATACAAAAGGAACAAGGGTGTACAACTAGTGGTTTCTTTCAGCCACAAACAATCTCTCTTTTCTTTTTCTTTTTCCACAAAACAAAGATCCTAAATAGATTAGGATAGAAGATAGCTCAAGTGTGAAAAACTAGGTGTTTGAAAAACAAGCAACAAAGAAAAATACTTGGGAAAATTCTTGCAAAAGATATAGAATGAAACCAAGACAAATCTCCCAAAATCCTCTTTTCTTTGATTTTTCCAAAAAACCTAAAACAATAAAGATTGAAAGATTAAAGCCCCAAATACTTTTAAAAACTCTTTAAAAACACTTAAGAAGGTCTGGAATTTTTGCTCTTAAAAACTTCTTTAAAAAACTATGAAGAGATGGGGTATATATAGCCCCAATACAAAACTAGCCGTTAGGCTGATGTGGCAGCCTGACAGGCTGACGGTCGACCGGCCCGGTCGACCGCCAACGGTCTAAAATATGACCGTTGGGCAACCACGGTCGACCGGCCCGGTCGACCCAAACAAACAGAGAGCTCTGCTCTCAGCCCGGTCGACCGTCCCGGTCGACCGTCCCAAAGACTCTAAACGTGCACAGATTTGTGCACGTCGGTCGACCGGCCCGGTCGACCGACTTCACCCAAGTCAACTAGGTCAGGTTGACTAGTCGACTGATTGAAGCCTGGAACAGAAATCTGGGTCAGAAAACACTGTAAAATATTTTTCTAAAAATCTTTTAACACTTCTAAAAATCACCAGAAATAGTTTTATCATTTTATATGGAAACACAAACTAGTGATAAAAATTTCAAGACATATATCAATCATATCAATTCATTTTTGTGTCTTGTACAGTTTATCAAAAACAAAACTTGTATTTTTATCAAACTTGATCAAACTTGATTTTTCAACATATGAATAGGGATATCAAATAAGTTTGTTTAGCAAGTTAAACTATGTATGTATAAATAGAAAATATGTAAACTTGTTTTGATCAATCTATTCATGAAAACCAAATCCAAAGACATAAATCTTTTGTGTGTGTTGTGTGCACTTGAGCATATCAACTATACTAAACTTTACAAATTGGATCTAAACACACTAACTAAATTATGGATACCTAAGTCTTCTTGATGATCTTCATCTTCAAGTAGACTTGCTCCAAAACTCCATCTATGGGCTAGGCAATGTATGATCTTTAAGCTTTGGCCCTGGAATCACTATGAAAAGCTTCTAAACTCCTTGTTGGAGCTAATCATCAACTAATATCTTGGTTAATGATCTGAAACTTAAACAACACAAGATTATTAGTAAACATAACTACATGAGTTAATCATCATCAAAACTAGGGTGGAAGGCCTTTGGGCCAACAAAAACCAGTTATATAAGCCCAAATTATCGATCTGTAAGATTAGTACATTGAAAGAATAATTTAAATAAGAAACTCTCATTTATATATCTTATATCTCACATCACCGTATCCTGGTTTCATATAACCAAAATTATAAACTAAGAAAAATCATAAAACCAATAAGACCGATAAAACCAAATACAAAAAAAATCAATTGTACAAGCTCGATTTACGACTTCATGAGACAAGTAGGTCGAAGGAATAATCCAAATAAGAAAACCCTCATCTACATACCTTATGCCTCACTTCACCTTAATCCGAGTGTATACAACCCAAATTGCAAAACAACACGATGAATTATTGATTATCATCTTATTATTATTATTACTCGTCTTACCCATATATCTAGGTATATGCCCTAACGTCCCAACACACATACATCTATATATGAGTAAGCTGAGGTTGTGATTGAAAACTGATGATGAAACCAACGGGTTATGTTTACAATGGGTCCCATGCATGCCTGGGACCACGGTCCAGGGTATATTGTTGCTGGTGTATGGAACCAGCCACAAGGTGTACATGAGGTGGGTCTTATTGTATGCCCATTCAGGAATATAACAAAAGGTAAGGAGCCAGCGCTCCCCTTGAAACATTTGGAGGCCCTCGGTAGAACCAGACGTTTTAGTTGCACAATATAACTAATACCATTGTAAACATATTCACCATCTGAAGTCCATCATTTTTTCTCTTACCCGATATAAGTTGTGTTTTTTATAATTTATTATGTTATTATCAATTTACGGGAATAACAAGAGCATGACAGGCTTACGAGTTACAAGAGTAAAGAAGTACATGAGTACTAGGGATACAAGTCACTATATATAATAAAAGATAGCAGTTACAGGATTCCCGTGATATCATAATCACAAATCAAGAGTTAAGCATAGCAGGTGACAAGCAATAACATACAAATGTCAGGTGATAGTATGCAGATTACGTGTGTCAAGTAATAGCATTACAGGTGGTAACAAGCAAGTGCCAGGTGATCTACTTAGTAGGTAATAGCATGTCAAGTGATTAACATGATAGATATCAACTATCGTGTGTCACAGTACAGGAAAACAATACCGATATAGGGGATCGGTACGAATACATGAAAACAATATAGTTTTGAAAAAACAATATAAGTAAAGATTTCAAAGTCTTCACAACCGTCAAGAAAAGCATAATAGTTAAATTATCAAGCAGGCAAGCAAGTAAACAAACATCAAAGCGGAGCTATGCAAAGTTGGAGTGAAGCTAACACACAACACTGACGCCATCACGTTCGGCGTAGTTACCGCTCGCGGCGCGGCTAAACGTATACGATGGAGTGAGCGTATGAATGCTACAATCGCGCATGGCGAAGCCACGCTTATGGTGTAACTACGCTCGAATGAAATTAGTGGCAAAGCACTAAGCGCTAGGTCCGGCTTACCAGGCATAGCTAAGAGACCTGACAGTCTGAACGCACTCGCTCTTTCGAGGAAGTGGGGGAGAGCCCAAAAGGCTAATAGGCCCGAAGGCAGAGGAGTATTTGTAGAAGTGTCAGTATCACATGCACGCATATAATAGGTAATAACTAAAACTATCAGCAGAGTGGTGAAGCCCGGAGGCTAAGCAAAGCAGAAATAAAAGTCAGCGAGCAGACAAGCAAATAATCAAGTGAAGTTAAGTAAGCTGGAGTAAGATCAACAAGCAGTGTTTTATGGCTAAGCGCACGACGGAACTATGGAAATGACTTGAGTGTTGGGACGCTATTCTGTCGTAAGACAGAGTTTCGCTCAGGCGAATCTAGCGATAAGCGCTGAGACTAAACTCATCTACCAAGCGTGGCTGAAAGATCTGGCGTGCTGAACACACTCCCTTTTTTCGAGGAAGTGGGCGAGAGCCCAAAAGGCTGAAGGGCTAAAGGACCAAGTAAGTACCTGCAGAAGTGTTAGTACCACATGCGCACACATATAAATAGGATTATAACTAGACTATCCATAGAGTGCTGAAGCCCGGAGGCTGAATGTAGAGCCCGGAGGCTGATAGGGTCTAGAGGCCGAGCAGAGAGCCCGGAGGCTAAACAACCACGAAGGGTCGACCACGCATGGTATAAAGCAGTAATAGAATAGCAACACAGGCAAAGTATATATACTATTAAACTACACTACTACATGCATTCGTCACAGATCTACTACATGTACAGTCATAGGCACTCGACCACATACAAATGCAGGCATACAATTTACAGAAATACAAATACTACAGGATAAATACAAATAAATAAATTCCCCAAAAATAAAAACTCAACCCTGTCGAAGCGGGAATCCAATAATGAGACGAGAACACCGCCTAAAAGTCCGAATAACGTCGCACATCCCTGAATCCCAAAACACTGCACACGTGACCAACATGTAATATATATATAGAGAAGAAAGAATTAGAAGAGGAGAGAGAATAATATAGAGAGAATGCTCTGGGGAGAGAGACAGAGAAAGGATCAAAGAGAGGAAAATAAGGAGAAAGAAAGAATTAGAAAAGAGAAGGGGGCTGCTACCCCCTGCTCATGCACATTGGCACCACAGCTGCCGTGACCAGTACAGGCCAGGGTGGCGGACCACCCCAAGGAGGAGGAGGGGGAGTAAGGTGTGGGTGGAGGAAAGAATGATGGTGTCA